>AFFK01019728.1:0-44709 GCA_000239455.1 Strigamia maritima | reverse complement strand
AGTGTTGTTTCACAACATTCCTCCTTTTTCTTGCATCCTGGAGATTATTCACACCTGTGACCTATTTCCTGGCTGAAAGAGATGACCCTGACCCTGGTCAGCAGAGTTCACATGAGCTTTGACAGGAAGTTGTCCCCATTGGTCCAACTCCGCCTATGTCATCTCTAAGCTGTTAGTGACCGCCTCTTATGAGTTGTACTGCTGTCCCATTGGACACAGTTCGACCACCTATGGAGTGCCCACTATATAAGAGCTTGCAGAGCTCAGTTCCGAGCCCCTAAAGTTACTTAAAGATATATTTACATGTTGCTGAACGTTACTTGCATTTATGTGGTAAAAAAAGCTTTGTTGCTATGAGCCGGCTGGTGGAAAACCGTAAAGACCGTAGTAGTCGTGGCATTTATGTCACAGAAGCCTAGTACCGCGAATATACATTTCAACCTAAGCACGTATAATGACACTTCGGTGAGTGGTTTTAGCAGGACAGACAGTTATTAACCATTCCATGTTCGGTTGTAATAATGATTCAGAAACGCATGTTACGATGCGGAACGTTGATCTTCGACTTAGGCGATGCTTATAGCCAAGTAACACTCATCTGCGCTCATTCTCCGGTATTTATAGTATCGTTATGCCTCGTTATCGAGTGATACGGTGAAATCACCGTATCCTCGGTTGTTGTCTGCCTGGGAACCGTGTCACCTGACCCGGCTAGCCCAAACCTTGTGACAACTAAGAAAGTCAACCGTTAGACGAATTGATGGATTCCCTCTCCTTTAGAACCACTTAGGATACCAGGAACGGAAGCTAGAACTCTCGTGCATTCATATTAACTACTATATTATGTAATCGGCCCCTAATGTTCATATTAGTTCGTATCATTAATTCTATGTTCCTCGGTATATTTATTGTTATCATGTAATGTTATTATTAAATATTGTCATGATTTGAGAATCAGGTCTTCCTTTTCTTTATCCGTTTCATTGCAATTTTCCCATGTTTAGTGCGCACCTTATCTCGGCTAGATTTTGTGTGTAAACGCCCTCTCCTCGTGGTCACTGTCACTAGACAATGCCCTCGGAGAAATGATCGTCACATTATTAAAGTGCTATACACACTTCACAACGCGGGGTCAAAGATATCAATCATTTAGACACATGCATTTTTAAAGATCTACTGATCAATAAAACCTCCACTTGTCACAGGAACAAGAAACCATAAAATACCAAACACTTGCAACATCTGAATCGGAAATTTAATAAAAAGCACCTGGAATTTCTCAAATCATAACATTTTATTTTGGATAATCCCAAACTGAGATTATCCGATCTTAAACTATCCAAATGGCAACATAAAACATAATAAAACAGAGGCAAATACGTAAAAATTATCAAAAGAACTACATTAACATAATACCAAGAAACTGGCTCAACTAGGCAAACTTTAACTAACATTAAAATACAGAAATATATAATAATATTACGAATCTACAAGCATTTCCTGGTACATCTTAAGTTCCTAATCGGAGTAATGCACTATCGAATTCTGCGAATATCCGCGTTCATCCGTCAGATAATCGTCACAAATTAGTGACACCATGTGGTATCAACTTACACTTGTATTTCGAGTATTGCGGTAAAAACTCACTCTTTCTTTACTCCAATTATTACATTCGAGTGAATATAATAATTGTATGCATTTAAACAAATGTACAACTATCAATCAAAGACTAAATATAAAATATAAATTAGTGGGAAGAAGTCAGTAATGGAATCCAAAGAGAATTCCTCAGCCATCACGATTAAGTCAGACACTCCGCATCAAACTGAATGCGTTATTCTAAAAAGTGACAGTTAACAACCTCTCCTGATACAGGTAGAGATTGCAGCTCGGTCCGAGCAAACTAGATATAATCAAGTCAAGTCCATAAGACTAACTTACATGCAAAAGCTGCAGCTAGCTATATTCTCGGTACATTTACCTTCGGGTTTTCAAGCCCGGCATAATACGATCCTTACGTCATTGTTCGCAGCCTGCCGGTTCTATTCAAAAAGCACAAAGTAAGCAAAAAGTGATAAAATGACTCTGAATGGTTACAGGCACAGACTACACACAAACAATCATACAGATTCAACATTAATTCAATACAGAGGCCCAGAATAAGCTCTTGGAAGAGCTTATATACTATGAAACCATGGGGTTTCTTGAGTTTCCCCCAATCAAAAAGCGGAGTACTGATAAGCAGATTATCTGATTTGCATATCAGTAAGTCATAATGAGTCATATTGATTTGATCTAATCAAATCAACTCCTTGTTTGACTTTCTGTGAACCCCACAGAATATCCTAATTATGCAAAAGCACATTGTTAAATTTGGGGTTAATTTTATTTATATTCATAATCAAAGTATTCTATCCTAATAGTCTTATATTACTTGAATAAACATTACACAATATTATTAACTGTTTCGGCACAACAATCATCTTTATCGTCAAATATTTTTCACTCTTATATTTATCTGAATATAAGAGAAACATTTATTTAAATATTTAAATAATAAATAAGTCTTTATTTTCATAAAACTTGTATTTTTCATTTTAAACTTGGCGGAATTTTGGCAAATCGCACCCTCTGGTGGCGAACTTATAAACTAATACAGGATTGAACCGTCACAGTCTGTCCGATATCACAAAAACGGTATAAAAACGAAAAAGCAGCAAAATTTGCTATTGTCTGTTATTATTTATAAAAAAATCCATTATTCTTCTATTTAGATTTCAGACAGAAACGGGGCAAAGCTGTAGTTAGGCAGAGCCACCTTAACACACAATGGTTAACTATAAAAAAGGAAAAGTGGATCAAAAAGCCAAGATTTTTTATTTTTGCCTGAGTTTGTAGTAACATTAGATTCGGGCAAGAATCTGCTTAAAATTATTTTTGTAACCGATTTTGCTGTCTAGATCATCTATTCTCACTATGAGGTTTATTGATTTACGAAGAGAAAATGGGAAAACGCCTTTTGATACAGTGATAAACACCGGCTGTGGGCCTACCTTTGTTCTAAATCGAAAAAAGTACTTCTTTTTTATGATCAAGGAACAGGTATAAAAAGTTCAGCAATTTACATATCTTTTCCCATTCTAAAACTAAATATTCTGTTACCATAATTCAGTGTTTAGTATTTTGGTTCAGATTCTGGTTAACGTTCTGTTTAAACCCTGGATGTTCATACCTAGAGAAAGTAAATACGATAACAGTGTGATCTGCAGTAAAAAAAATAAAATAAAACCCCTTCAGACTTTTGCAGAAATTCCAGAACTGATGATATCTTTTAGTAAATACACTCATGATATAATCCTAAGAGGTATTTATTGCCACTAGCCTATCAAGTAATAGCGTTACTGATAATGTGTCTGTGGTTTTTAGGAACTGATGAAGAAGTGTGCCAAAAATGTTTTGAACTTCTGAGGAACATGCTTCCTACAGTGATAAGTACATCAACATTTTAAACAAACAAACAAAAATCAATTGCAACAACATAATATTAATTTCAATTAATTTAAAAATTCTTGCCAGCTACCAATCCAATTTACAAAAAAAAATCAGTCGAATCTGTTATCAAGGTAGAAAAATTATAACTTAATTAACTTGTAAGTAGTATGAAGTAACAACTGATTTGCAATGGTCTAGTGTCAAATGTCGCGGTGTCTGGACATGGCATTTGGCTGTGCGCTCTGTGAGGTCTTTTATAAATGGCTAAATTCACATCGAGAGGACGAAGGTGGATTTAATTTTTACTGGAAAATACCTGAAAATATTTACAACCAAATTTCACGCCGGGAATATTTGAACAATTTCTTGTTAACCTTTGTAGAGAAAATTTTATAAGTTTTATTGGTGTAAACTCATATCAAATTCCATGGTTTGAAGATTTACTTTCGCCGCCAGGTGATGAAATGATTATTCCTAAGCTGAACCAGAGATTTCAGCTTCCACCTGCTCCTGAAAATGATATACGTTTATGGCTTAGGGAGCCCCTAGAACGAAAACAGGGAAACGGGTGTTATATGGATCGTTGGCATTATTCTAAGAAATTGGCAAAATATTCCAAAAATATTAGAGAGACACTATGGTTAAAAAGAATGGCAATCTTGCGAGTTGATGAAAAAGATGAGTGTGCTGTTAGTTTACCATGGAAGTTCAAAACTAGTTCACAAGAAAACAAAAATAGTAATATGACGGTAAAATTGACACTATAATGCAGTCCATCCTCGTTATAACGAATAACTAATGATTTTTTTATTTAAATTTATTTTTGTATTTAGCAGGAAGGTTGTGAAAAAAAACACGAAAAAAAATAAAAATAGAATAACTAGTGCTGAATCTGAAGACTTAGCGGAAAAAATTCGCATTGAATTTGAAAATTATTCTTATCGCAAAATATCAAAAAAGAGAATCTATCAAAAATATTTCTGATGATAACAGGTATCTACAGTAAAACCTCAGCGAACGGGACACCTCGGGTCCAGCCATACTTTGTCCTGTCCACAGAGGTGTCCCGTCCACAGAGGGACCCTCCGTAGTCCGGGACAAAAGCCCTTTGTCCCATCCGCAGAGGTAATGGTCTGTGATTGGTCAGTTAATTTTTTAAAAATTCAAAATTTTCAATGAAAAATTTAAAATTTTCAATGGAAATTTAAAATTTTCAATGAAAAATTCAAAATTTTCAATGAAAAATTCAAAATTTTCAATGAAAAATTCAAAATTTTCAATGAAAAATTCAAAATTTTCAATGAAAAATTCAAAATTTTCAATGAAAAATTCAAAATTTTCAATGAAAAATTCAAAATTCACAAACAAATTAATTTTTTTTAATAAAAATTCTAAAAATTTCTAATTTTTCAAAAATAATTAAAATTTATTGTTTTGTCCCGTCCGCGGAGGTCATTTAGACCGAACGGGATTGGACGAGGTGTCCTCTGTCCTGACCGCAGAGGTGTCCCGTCCGCAGAGGTAAATTTCTATTGGTCAGGATTGATCGGGTCGGGTCCAGCCAATATCGTCCCGACCACAGAGGTGTCCCATCCGCGGAGTGTCCCGTCCGCGGAGGTTTTACTGTATGTCAATTGAACAAACACTATAAACTCTGATTATTTTTTCCGTTGCAGCAAAGTAAAAAACGACACCCATAAAAACGACAATTATAAAATGTAGTGATTGATACTAAATTTAACAAATAACGATTTAATTCAACTACTTTTATTTCGTATAGATGCGCAGACAAGATACGACAGCGACAAATACCACTCTTTGACCGTCAGAAGTTTACAATTCCACCATTTCCAACATACTAAATATAAAATTATCATCACTTGTAATGTTCCCGCAAGTTTTGTAATGAGAAAATTAAAATTAAAAAAAGCCTCGATTAAGACACTTCGTTCATTAAACTTATCAATTTTCATTACCATGGTAATAATATATATTAACAATATCAATTGCTCAAACTTTGATCTCTGGGTATTATATGGTATTATGGAAGGTTAACTTTATAAATTCTTTATAATCTCGTTTTAGATTCAACCTGTTTACAAAATTTTAGTGAGAACTTAAGTAAAAAAATTCATCCTCATTATATTCAACATGAAATTTGTGCGTCTGCTAACCGAAAACAAAAAATCTCCTTATGCCACAATACTGAAGCACGGCTGCGGGCCTAATTTTGTTCTTAGTCGGCAGCACGATTTCCAGCAAATGATCAGAGAACAGGTACGTTGGTGCTAGACTGTGCCATACCAAACGCCAAAAACATTTTTGTAAAATAATATTTTTCAGAATTTGACCTTCTGGTTCAGGTTTTGGTTGTTGTTTTGTTTTGACCCCGGATTTGCACAACTAAAATTGGTACTTTTCTTACGATGACACCAAAAGCAAGATAAAATATAACTTGATAAATCTAGGTTCACGATTATTGCCCTAGAACTGCAACGCAATGCAAAATTATTTTGCATGAAAAGTTTTTACTTGGTAATATCTACCTAAAATAATTACAGTGAACTCTCTCTAGACGGGACATACTGTAGACAGGCCAGCCCTGTACACGAGACACATATTCCTGGACCCGAATCGTTTCAATCATTTTTAATACTAAATGCGTCCTGTACACGGGCCAGCCCTGTATACGGGACAAGGGACACTAGATCCCAGTCCCGTGTATTCAATACCCGCCCTCTAGACTGGCCAAGATCCACTGATTGGTGAAAAAAATCATTTCTTTTACACTTTTCATTATTTTTTTTTTTTTGAAAAAATTAATGACAAAAGTGAAAAGTAATGATTTTTGTGGGTAACGTTCCGAAGGCGGGACACAAGCCAAGTGTCCCGTCTACAGGACATCACTCACAAAAATCATTACTTTTCCACTTTTATCATTAATTTTTTTTATTTTTTTGAAAAAATTCTGTAGACGGGACACTTGGCTTGTGTCCCGTCTACAGGACGTCACCCACAAGGCCGGACACTCTGTAGACAGGACACTCTGTAGACAGGACACTCTGTAGACAGGACACTCTGTAGACAGGAAACTCTGTAGACAGGACACTCTGTAGACAGGACACTCTGTAGACAGGACACTCTGTAGACAGGACACTCTGTAGACAGGACACTCTGTAGACAGGACACTCTGTAGACAGGACACTCTGTAGACAGGACACTCTGTAGACAGGACACTCTGTAGACAGGACGCTTTTTTCCAGACTCGACGGTGTCCCGTCTAGAGAGCATTCACTGAATAAAAAGATTAATTTACCACTTTAAGTTCATTAGGTTCCATTTGGGAGGCGTGTGAATTTTCTTTAAATGCTGTTAAATTATTAAAATCTCCACATACAAGTAAGTCTTTCGTAATAACGATCACTTGATTACTTAATAATTGCATAACTATAGAGAAGATAAAAATAAAATCGGAAAAAGAAGCATTTAAACAACTAGTAAATATTTTAAAATAGCAAAAGACAAATATTGATATTAGTCATTTATATTTTTTAGATGCAAGAATGTACCGAAATGGCTTTTGGTGCAGCCATGTGCAATATTTTTTTCAAATGGTTGCGGACTGATCAAACTAGTCGAAAACATGACAAGTATTGGTGTATTCCCCAGCACTATTTATGTTCAAATTTTATACCAGGAGAATTAGAAGTGTATCTAGCTAAACAGTGGCGAGAGAATTTGGTGTCACTTCTTGGTATTGACTGCAACTATGTCTTATGGATTAAAAAATATTACACCAAATTGAAAGACACTTGGCCGTAGCCAAATTGATCGAAAGTGATAGATATATTGATTACACAACATGGTGTCGTAAACTCATGACGGCTATCAGCTTGAACAGAATTGAAATTAAAAAAATTGAAGATTTACCAGACAACAGCATTGATGGAAAATTGGTAATTAAATATAAAAAAAAACAAAAAAAAACAACAGCTTTTACGGTCTTAGACATTCTGGTCATTAAAACCCATTCGCCTTCAAGTTTTTATTGAAGTAGAATACACTACTACTACTGTACTAGTATTACTCTTTCAGCAAATGAGTGTATTGCTATTTTAAGTGATTGGGGTGGGATTTAAGACGAGTGATTGCGGCGTTTTACGACGTTAATTATAAGGCCATTTTATTGTTATCATATATGTTACCATTAAAAATAATCTTTCAAGACCAAAATGTTGCGAAGGATTACTAGTGTTTCGGAAGGCAAAGCACGTTCACCTAAAGATACTAAGTTTTCAACCTATCAGGATGTGCCTTGAAATGCAAAAAGATGCGCTACCATCAGCTAGATTCTCACTGTATGAATTGTGAAAGTTCGAGAATAAAATTCAAAAAGTCTAAACAGTAAGTTGCATAGTACTTGTAAATTCGGTACTAGTACTCAAATCAATTAAATTGCAGATGTGTGGAAAACTGTTGTTCTAAACCAAAGCCAAAGCATCACTATTCACTACTGCCCTGCCTGCCAAAGTATGAATACATAATATAAACAATATTTTGTGATAAATGGACAACAACTTTTCTTTCAGCTAAAGATAAGCACGAGAACCATGAAAAAGAGTATTACACTTCCTCTACTTATTCATTTAGTGAAAGCAAAGATACAAAAATATAGACCGAAACGCATTTCAAAATTTGTAGTTATTTCAAGATTTGTTCGTGCTCTCTGCTTGTATATTTGTGGTCGTAGTTATGTCTATAACTGTCTTACTTCATAAAAACGTCACTGCTATTTGCTTTCGTCTTCAATACACCAAAATTTTTTTTTACCACTTTCTTTTATTTTTTAAATACAGACTAAAATGTTTTTAGATCTTTTAAACAACTTTGCAAATTATTTCAAACGGCATATGAAGCTCCAATTCACGTTCCAAATTGCTGTATTTTAAAAATCTTCCAGCAGATGGGCTTATTGCACATGCTCACACTCCTCTAAATAATAATATATTTAAAACACATTTATTTTTAGGTCATTACTTAAACTAAATTTTCAGTTTTTTTAATCTCATATGAACCCAAACTAACTATAAATTTGTGAGTACAATATACCGTTAAACATTTTGACAAAAAAAAAAAAATTTCTACATCACTTAGGCACTTTTATTAACCCTCAACATGAAATACATTGATCTAGTTGTGAATTCAGATAAACGTTGCACTCCATTCGAAACAATATTAAAATACGGTTGCGGACCAAACTTTATTCTTAATCGTAGAAAATCTTTCCGACTAATGATCAAAGAGCAAGTAGAAAAAAATTAAAATAAAAAATACATTATTATCCAGATTAATTCATTGTGTGTTTTAAGGGGAAAACATTCTGGTTTCGATTTTGGTTGAAATTTTGTTTACATCCAGAAGATCTTGAACTGACTAAACTGGTAAATCAATTATTTAAAAAAAAATAAAAAAACCATTTTTTTTTATTTGAACAGATTAATGACTGTATGCCAGGAGTTCTAGAAATTGTTAATGAAGCAATCAGCGAGAAGTTTGTGGAAGGTGATAAATATTGCTTCAGCATTTTTGTGGTCCTTGATTAAACTTTTCTTTCACAGCTCGGGTTCAAGCAGCATGTGAATATTCATTAGAAAAAATTATATCACACATGATCCTAAGCTATATGCTATATGGTTTGCTAATAATAAAAAAAATTAATTCTAATTAAGTCATTTCTAAAATTTGATGTTAACTTTATGATTATAGATACGCAGTCGACGAAAAACGGCAAATGTTCCACAAGAAAAATTATAGATGTAATGGAGAATTGTGGTTTATTGGCTTTTGGTTGTGCTTTATGTGAAGTGTTTTACAAATGGTTAGTTGAAAAAGATGTAGATACCGCTGTTGATAGAACTTACTGGGAGGTTCCTGAGATTTATCTACGATCCGATTTCAAACCAGGACCATTGGAACTATATATGGCCTACACATGGCACTACAAACTACCGGCTATGCTAGGAGTGAGTTTAGACGATGTTCCGTGGTTAAAAAAACTTCTGAATGTGAAGCAAAAGGAAGAAATTAAACGTAAAAGTTGTGAGGTGAAAGAATGTAACGACAAAAGTCTGTACAATCGAACAGCTGCAGATTGGGAGGAAGATTTGTCGATAATTAAGAATAAAATTCTCAATGTGGACGGACGAATCAAACCACTAAAACCCATACTAAGCAAAATTGTGGAAGAAAGAAAAACTGAAAAAAATAAAAAAGTAAGAAATTAATTGATATCAGCATTTAAAAATATTGCTCTCATTTTGACATGATTTTTATTATCATCACTATTAGAGAACAAAGTTCATACTAAATAATAACAATATCGACACGTCTATTCACGAACTGCTGGCTGAAAACCGATGGCTTCCTGCTGACAATGAGCCGAATGACCCGAGTAAGAAATTAAACCAAAACGATGTGAATAAAGTTACATCAAATCTCACGAATGACAAATTCCTTGGTAAACATTTGACGGAGAATAATAGTGAAAATAAAATCGTAAAATGGAAAAAGCCCAAACCTTATAGTACCTCAAATAAACCACTACAAAGCTGTGCGTATTGTCTGACACAGGAAACTAAGAACAAGCAATTCAAGAAATGTGCACTGTAAGAATCAATAATTACAAGATCCACGAAAATTAATGCAATTTTAATATTTCGTATAAATATAAATTAACAGATTCATTACGGAAAACTTTAATATTTCGTATACATTTCAGATGCGTTACGGAAAACTTTATATCACCGAGATATTATTGCAGTGTTAATTGTCAAAGTAAAATTAGAAATACTTCTTGAATTCAACATAAAAAAATTGATTCGCTATTATTACAGCTAAAGATTGGTTTAAAAGACATGACGTTGAGCATCGAAAACAATGGGATTTTTCAACACGCATTTTATAAAGCCACTGCAAAGAATATTACATATAAACAGTTATTTAACGCATTTAAACATTAGTAAAATACACATGCAGATGTTATTCCACAGAATAACCTACATGATACATCATGTAAGTTTATTCCTCAGCTGCGAAAGATTGGAAAAATGGAAAAAATAGAAAAAAATAAGATTTGTATTAACAATTTAAATAAATTGACATTGCTCAATTTATATTGTTGCTCTTACAAAAAATAATTTCATTCTGGCAGCCCGGTCAAATCGGTAATTTAAAAACAAATTTATTACCACAAAACGAAATACTATAGCCCATATTAAAGCGACCAAGCCAAATGGTAAGATACAAGTAATAACCTACTTTTTCTAAATTTTTATTTACAGCATAACAACTTACAAGTATTTCCATTAAATTCAAGTTATCAGATATATTTATTTCTAAAGCTTTCAATCATTAACACATCAATCAGATCAGATCCACAGTAGATCTGACAAAACTTGTAAAGGAAAGGCACCAATAAGTCCCAAACAAAGCACTTTGCACTTTCAATATTGTTATTGAAACTATTTAGTGAAGGCAGCCATTTTGAGAGAAAAGGCTACAGTAAACAACTGTTACTATGCAACAAGTTATGGCTCCAAATCTCCCTACATTATTCCCAAACTCTTGTAATTTTACAACTTCCTGTCATTTCTTGTATTCTTGGAACACGCTTTGATACAAAGTTCTTGTTTTTCAAAACACTAGGAAAATTTCTTAGGAAACTAAAACTGGAAATCTCTGTACTGTCCGCTTACAAAAAAAACAAAAACAAAACCCAATTTTTGTACATACATGTTATCTGATTTCACAGACAAAAACCAAATCATGTTCAAGAAATTAATTTATAATTCTTTCCACCAATTTCATTTGTAATGAAATGTGTTTTTTATACAATTAGCTATAATTCCAGACCTTTCAAGCGAAGAGTGGCCATGTAATCCAATAAGCTAAGCTCTATCTTGAAACATCTGCAATTGATCTACAAGAAAACAACTTATGAGTAATTTCCGCAACAACAAAGTTCTCGGAAATATTTTTTTCTTGTTTACGATATGTACACTTGCTTTATATCCTGCACCATTTATTATTCGTATTTCAACATAATCTGTTTTATCACCATATAGTTCAATATTCATCCGAGATAATTTGTTCTGTGAATATGAATGAAAATGAAGATCGCATATATATTTTTTCTTTGTCAATTTATAATTAACACTAAGTGCATGTACATCGAAAGCTGTTCAGACATTTTCTGTGCAACTCGACAACCTGCATGCGTTTCACTAGACGAAAAATGTATCTGTAATCAGGAAAAATTGCATTGTCCAACACTTAACCCAAATCGGTTTCACTTTTACTACGACCAATTCGACAACCAAGTTGATCTTTTTGGACAATACGGTTTCAACACAACAGTGAGTGATGCATTAAAATTATGGGCTCCTTATTTCGCTTCACTAACAGCTTCCAAAGTAAATTTAATCGATTTTTGTGATCATACAAAACAATTAGTTCCTTTTGCGTGTTTGCTTAACGCTACAGATCTTCAAGCAAACTCGATGGTTTTTGATTTTAATCTTTTCCCGTTTAAACGTTCTATTGAAGTATTGGAACTAAATTCTGATTGTCTTCACGATGTTATTAGCGATATTAATTCAAAACTTCCAAACTTAATAGGCATTTCCTTAAGAAGCAACTACTTTACTCAAATTCCTTATGCCGTTCAAAACTTAACGAATTTACGAGGTTTGACAATGTCCTCAAATTACATAAGTAATTTATCCAGAAAAATATTCAGTAAATTATACCAACTTCAAGAACTTTTCCTAAGCGGAAATTGTATTGAATCGTTACAACCCGATACATTTGACGATTTATACCAACTTAAAGTACTAACCATCGGTTATAATGGTCTGAAATCCTTACCTGAAAAAATGTTGCATTTAAATTCTGACCTGCAAACGCTCGACTTATCATTTAATGAATTGGAAGAACTGCCCAGAAATTTTCTTCATAATAAATACGTGCTTCGTAATTTAATCTTGGCGTACAACAAATTAAAAGTGTTAGACAGAAGAATATTCGCAAGTACAAAAAACCTTAAAAACTTAAAATTGCAACATAACCGACTGACATCGTTAGATCCGAATTTATTCCAATTCACACCGCAACTTGAAAATTTAGATTTAAGCAACAACAACTTTATAAGAATGCCGGTTATATTTTTACGAAGATACAATTATTTGAGCATAGACTTAACACACAATAACATTACGATATTCGATTTACCAGTGACAAGCCGAATCGCCAACGCCAAGAAATTGGATCTATCGTATAACTGCATTCAAAAAATTCGAATTCATAATTATCAGCTTGAGCCAGTTACAGCGACATCAATCGAAAGTGGAATTCATCACTTCAAGTGTGTAATATGTTGCCTTAAGGATGACATTTTCCCAGATATTTTCACGAATTTACAAGAAAACATAGATATATCGAGCAACATGATAACAAAACTAAACATGACACATCTAAATACTCGCAGAAGTCGAATACTCACTAAACTAGATCTTGGAAATAATTCGATCAGTGATATTGTGATTGACGAGAAGTTTACACAAAAATCGAATAAAACCAATAGCATAATGCTTGTAATCGATTTATGGAATAATCCAATCAATTGCAACTGTAAGATAATTCCAATTTTTGAAGTCCTCTATTCTACAGAAAAATGGTTTTTTACTACAAGCTTTGATACGGATTACATGATGTGCAAAAAACCAAACGAGTTAAAAGGAAAAATATTCACAGAATTAGACTGGAAAAATTTGTACTGCACGGTGACACGAAATTGCCCAATATCATGCGCATGTTTTGAGTTTACCTACAAAAACCAAATTGTAGTAAATTGCAGCCACACTAAGCTAACCGAATTTCCAACATATTTACCAAATACATCAAGCGATATCATTCTTGACTTGCAATACAATAACATTTCGAGCTTGCCTCCGAAACATTTTTTAATTTGGGATAAAATAAAAGACCTAGACTTGAGTTACAACACAATTCAATCAACAGCAAATCTCAATATCACTTCAAACTTACGCAATGTTAAATTAAATAACAACCATCTGACTAGTTATGAACAGTCACTTGAAAAACTATTCGCAATTGATAACATTTCGAGAACAGTGACTCTTTCCGGGAATCTTTGGCTGTGCAGTTGTGAACTAATTAAATTAAGAAATGTCATGATTAAAAGTCGAAGTCGTTTGTTGGATCTAGACAAAATGGAATGCACATTTAAAAACTCTAGATATGGATTTAACCACCTTGATCAGTTCTGTCCATCAGATCCATCGGATATAGACTTGGTGTTGAGAGCTACATTACCCATATGTGCATTAATTGTAATCGTAATAAGTGCTCTTTGTGTCTTTTTTGCTCGACGCAAATTAGAAATTCAGTATTTTTGTTTTCGAGAGGATGGTGTCTACGTTTTGTGAGTGAAGGCGATGTAGATGCTGATAAACAGTACGATGCTTTTGTGTCTTACAGCAGTGAAGATGGTGAGTGGGTGAGAGATGTTCTTGTGCATGAATTGGAACAAGTGTCTCCATCTTATACCTTGTGTATTCACGAAAGAGACTGGCCAGGTGGTGAACTAATACCGGAGCAAATCGTTCGTTCAGTACGACAAAGTAGACGAACAATCATCGTACTAACCAATAACTTTCTGACGAGTGATTGGAGTTTGATGGAGTTTTCTGTGGCTTATCAGCAAGCTGTTAAAGATGGAGTAAGACGACTTATAGTTATTATCCCCCATAAAATGCCAAATTTGGAAAGTGCGCCTGACGAAATACGTGCATTTCTTTCAACGACTACTTATATCGAAGCAAATAAAGCCCACTTTATAAATAAACTCAGATGTTCAATGCCAAGAATACGAACACAAATGATTGAGTTAGCTGAACTGCCATCAAACATTACCGCCTAAAATCTTCAAAATGTGTTTTAAATATCTCAAAAGAACTTTAAAAAATCAACTTTGCTACACAACTTTTTTCATACTTCACTGTGACCACCAAAGGTTATCCACGTCCCCCACCTCTCGTTCTGTAGACACACTACCGTTTACTTTCTTGTATTTCCGTTTACTTTCCTGTATTTCCGTTTACTTTCCTGTATTTCCATTTATTTACCGTATTCCCTCTGAAACAATGGCATGCTGGTAATTACGAGTCTGACAAGTAGATAACTGGTTAAGCAATGGACAAAATCCGGAAAATTTGAATTATCCAGCACCCTACGGTAGTCTGACTCGCCATTATCCAGCTTGCCGTTCTTTTCGAATTACGGTAAAGCATATTCGGCCATTCTGGTTTAAACAGCCTAACGTCACGACTCTCTGTCTGCTAATTTCGAGGCTTACCTGGCGCAGTCAAACCGAAAGAACCCTACAATCACCACCGTCACGCCCGACGACGAACTGCTTATTTCAGTAGACGAAAGAAGGCTGAATCGATTCTCTACGAAGGAGATACACCAACATTGCGAAAAACACGGCATCAAGATCGAACGTGGAATCAACAAAACGACAGCCGTGCAGACCTTACTTCTGGCAAATATAGAACGAAACAGATTGACACCTGCAGACGAACCCGAAAAAACCGACATGCAGAGAAATGCAAGCTTCGTACCACCAAACGAGAAATCGGACATAATTCCAGATGATGATGCTCAAATTTATGAAATGGCAAATGACGCAGATGAAACCCGATATTCGAATCATAAACGAAGCAGCCACGGCCTACAGTAAAAATCAAAACTTTGAAATAAATGATCCTCAAGTTATGACATATATTCATCGCCAGTTATTTTCTTCAAGTGAGACCATTTGTCGAGTAATTGATGATATATTATATTTCTTTATTATATATTTGTAGAATCTTATATTTTGGTTACTAATATTCTGTTTTAATCCTGAATGCTCCCACTTGAAAAGGTATAACATTTTTTGCCTCATATTTTGCGTCACTATAACTTGTTTTTTATTTACACCAGAGGGAACCACTGCATTGTAAATTTTTAGGAAAGTATGCATTTTGGGTAAAATTTAACGTATTAAGTAAACGCAAGGAAAATCTCTCTTAAAATATTTTCAAAATTTAATTAATAAATACTGCTCATTTATACTGCAACAACAAAATTAATCAGTATGAAATTTATAAAATTGATCAGAGAACCGGGGGACAATCCATACGACACGATAGTGCGTTTAGGATGTGGGCCTAACTTTGTACTTAACCAACTGGACATATTTGAATCAATGATCAAACAACAAGTATTAAAAGAAAACAACCTACCTTAATGATGCCTTTTAAACAGATCGCTTCACTTTATAGGGTTTGACATTTTGGTTCAGATTTTGGTTAAACTTTTGTTTTGATCCTGGTTGCGAAGACCTAAAAATGGTATAAAAATTACATCAATTTATTTATTAGTAATTATGAATCGATATAGTTTAATTAAATAGTAATTATTCGCTAACAACTCAGAACAGAATTGATAATAAAAATATTTCATTAGTATGGCAAAAATCCTGGCCGAGAAAATGCTGCTTCTGTTTGCTTGAGATTCGTTTTAAAGTGGCGAAAGTTCAGCCAGTTATGGAACTGTTATCAATTCTCATCTGCCTGTTGTTGGTAGAAACCATTTGTTTTTTATTATATATATAATAGATACAAGAAAAATGGTCCCATGTGACAACAAATATTCAAATTGAAATCCACAAAGAATTTTTGCAAGGTATGAAAACTATAAAAACGAAATAATCAATAATTTGCTACTGTATTATTAATTTCAATTACTACATAGGTTCAGTTGATGATGCAATAAAGTATAGTTTGGAAACAGCCATCATGTGTCTTCGGAATAAAAGTATATTTATAGATAACATATTTTATTTTTCTAAAAAAAAAACATCAATGTTTTCCTCAGAAAAAGAACATAGTTTTAAAAAAATTTGGTAAAACATATGTTTTCCGAGCTAGTAAGTATTACAAATTGAAAGAGTTGTGCCTGGTTTTTCAAAACCATTATTGTTTTGCTCAGTTACATGAATGTATGATAATGGCGTTTGGTGCATCGCTTTGTGATGTGTTCTACAAATGGCTCACAGCTCCGCAAATGGATGAAAAGTGTGAAAATTACTGGCAAGTTCCGCAGAATTACTTAGTTTCAACTTTTGAACCTAAGGAATTAGAACGTTATCTAGTTGAATACTGGGAAGATAATCTAGTTACTCTTTTCGGCGTTCGGTTAAGAAACGTGCCGTGGGTATTAAGACTAATATACCAAAATAAAGAAAATAATTGCGATGACGAAAATGAAGATGTTGTGAATCTAGAAGAATACGTTTATTTAACACCATATCTGAAGCTCATGACTCAGATTACGAAAACGATGAAAAATAACACAGACGAAAGACGATTAAAGATAAATAAAGCGGATGAATTACCAAACATGGGAAAAATTTGGAGTGACGGTAAACTATCGAGCGAAATGGAACAAGTTTATTTGAAAACAACTAATGTCTTATCCAAGCGGTTTCAAAAACTATACAAACAAAAGAAAAATTGTAAAAGCCAAGTTAAAGAGGATGAACACGAACACGAAACGCAACTGGCCAGTTCATTAAATGAAGCGCAAATGTGCGGCTTATGTTCGTGCGAGATAGATGTAGCGACAAACCACGATCTGAGAAAGTGCAAAAGGTCAGTAGTTCTCATTGTACAAAAAAAATAATTGCACTAATAATAAACCATTCTTTTAGATGTGTGGATGAACATTGGCCACATCCACGATACTACTGTTCGGATGCTTGCCAAAGTAAGCATCTGAATAATGTCTACTGTAATAATAGCCTATATAAAAATTTCCTTTCTGATCCATATAGTGGAAGACTGGTTTATGCAACATCACAAAGAGCATGTCACGTATATGCAGAAGAAACTTTAACTAAAAATATAGATAAATTTAAAAGTTAGAAGAAAAATGTAAAAAATTGTATACAATGAAGATTTAATTAAAATGTAAGAACAATTTTTAAAAGATCATTTTATTATTCACAAATCACAATACGAATTATAACTCAACTCAAGACATTTAACGGTTTAGCATTAACTTTTGACTCAAATTATGGACGCCTATTATTGCCAATACTTAATTTTATCCAAAAAGTTTAAGAATCACTAATCTATGTACGTAAATTACTTCTTAAAATATTCATGCGAGCATTGCATCGGTTAAATGCCTAGTTGTAAAATTTAATTTCCTGTGCTCGATCTATCATCCCATCCTGCCAAATCTCATTTATAGTGTCATGAGAAAGCTCACACAATGACAAGTTTCTCAAACTCCCAATATTTGGCCTTAATATCGCAGAAAAGTAATTTTCGACGATTAAACGATGTTAGTTAATGAAAAATCTGTTTTCCTACACGAATCTACTCATTTTGTCCTTGGACTTTACAGGCACACAATCAAACATTTTAAAAATAAACTTTTAATTTAACAGCGCATATTGTTTACAATTATTGTTAAACAGTATTAGCCAGCCCTCCTTTTTTTAATTTCAAAATTTTCGAATTACAAAAATGAAATTTATAAATTTGTCAAAAGATTATAGCCATTCTTCCTGGAACACAATAGAAAAATTTGGATGTGGACCAAATTTTGTTCTAAATAGGCAAGATCAATTTGAATCAATGATACGAGATCAGGTAATAAGTTGTATGTAACATTTCTTTTATAACTCTTATGTTTTCCTTTGCAGGGTTTTGTGTTTTGGTTTAGATTTTGGCTAACTTTCTGTTTTGATCCTGGTTGCAAAGAACTGAAAGAGGTATGAGTTTAAAAAAACTCGAATAAACTTTATATATAACATTACAAATCTAAAATAAAACCATAAAAAAATTAGAAACAAAATGAATGGTCTGAAGCTAAAGACGCGGTCAATATATTTATCCACCAACAGTTTTTACAAGGTGAATAATCATGTCATTACTAAATTTAACCATGTCTAATATACCACATGTAGGTTCTGCTGAAGACGCTATATCGTATTGCTTACATAAAGTAATAAAAAGATTAAAAATTTGTAGTTAAGTATCATCCCTTTCTGTATTAATGAATGATACACAAATTTTTTAATTTCTTTTAAAGAAAATACGTCTTTTGGTAAATGGCGAACACTGCACCAAATGTATTCAGAATTGGTAAGTATAAGTAACATCAAGAGATTTTTTTCAAGTTTTAATTCATATCCAAGCTTTAGTTGAAGGAATGTACCGAAATTGCATTTGCAACTGCTCTTTGTGATGTTTTCCATAAGTGGTTAACCACAAATGCAATGGAAGAAAACCAAACATATTGGGAAATTCCTTACACTTTCTTAGACCACAAATTTGAACCAGGTGTTTTGGAGAGCTATTTAATAAACTATTGGGAAGACAATTTGGTGTCGCTTCTTGGAGTCCACACACGCCAAGTTCCGTGGATATTGAAGCAATTGTATGCACCTGAGCCCATGAAACACTTTCAAAAGCCATTCACAGATTTGTTTCCAATGTCGGAAAAAGTTGTCCCGTTTTTAAAAAGCTACAGAAACTTAAAAAAAGCAGACATTGAAAGTGTCGATGAACTACCAAAGGTAAAAGAAACCACCACGATATACTCTTATAAATTAATAATAATTACTAATTTTATAGTTTGATGAGCACACAACAGCTAATAACACCAATTCAAAATTGCTCACGAATGATACTATAAAAAATAGTGTATTTGATATTATGTATATGAACCATCGTCAATGTTCACATTGTTTGAGTTTAGAATGCATAGCAACAAAGTTTCAAATATGTAAAAGGTAGTTCCTTAATTCCAACCCAAAGTATTGAAATTTCAAATTTGGATTACAGATGTAAAGAGGAATGTATAGATTGTCCACGATATTACTGCTGCGATGTGTGTCAAAGTAAGTTTGTATCTAAATACTATTCGAATTATTTAATTCTCGAGTAATTTTTTTTTTAACATGACTCTCTGGTTTTAGTGGAAGATTGGTTTCAACTGCATTGCATAGAGCATGACAAAAAAAAAGGCTGACAGCCTTGCTTTAATGAAATAAAAATGTCCTTTGTATCTTTTTAAATAGTTTTCTCATGAACACTGTGTAAAAGCCCTAATATACACTAAATAAAATTGAATAATTAATTATCACGGTAATTTGTTAGTTTTGCTGTTACAATGTTTGTTATTTTGAGCATATTCAAAGCCACTCATCTAATACTCCTTACCCCACACGAATAAAATATGATCAATCCTAAAAATTTAACAAAATAAATAAAATGGTAACAGTCATAAGGCGCATCGAGCTCCTCCAGTCTGAAATTTGTGATCCATCTTTTATGTACTCTCCCACTTTCACCGCCTAGCTGCTCGGTGTGAATTGAAGATTACATCCCCCGCATACAGATGGAGCTAAACGTAACAAATCTCCATTTTCAACTTGGTTAAAAATTATTGGAGTCGTCTCTTTAAACCATAACCAAACAAGTGATCTGCGAAGCTATATTGGTTTAGCACAATAGAATTCACATCAGTTTTACTATGAAATTTATTGATTTAAAACTGGGAGACAAAACACCCTATGATTCACTTTTAACTAACAGTTGCGGGCCTAATTTTGTACTAAATAGGCTTGATTTGTTTGAATCTATGATTAAAACGCAAGTAAGAATTATAAATCTTTATATTATTCCGCAATCCGACATTGAAAATCTTTATTGATTTATCAGGGCATTGTATTCTGGTTCAGATTTTGGATGCAATTCTCATTCACAACCTGTTGTAGTGACCTGGAAATAGTAATGTATTATTATTTGGCTTTATGGCCGAGGCTATTTGCACACACGTGTGTGCAAATAGCCACTGCCTATTTGTACACACGTGTGTGCTTATTGCAGTGCTTAATACAACATTTGTTCCTATACATAGATTCAAAAGCAATGGCCAACTAAAAGAACCATAGCAAATATTCGCATACACAAAGAATTTCTGAAAGGTAAAGTGTTTACGGTAGTTACCATATTGCTGTGACGATATACTGTAGTCTTCTGAGGATGATGTATCGACCCAAGAGTTGTCACCGAGACGATGATCGGATGATACCCTTGTCAAGAGTCGAAACATCCATCACAACATCCTTAGTTACTAACAGTGAACAATTAAAAAATAATTAAACTTGCAGGTTCAGCTGAAGATGCAATGTGCTATTCTATAAATGGACCTATTAATCTCCTAAAGTTTCCAAGTAATATCACTTGCATGCAGTCATCATTTTGCCATAAGATAATGAATTTATTTTTTGCAGAAAAAGTACCACATAAATCAAAAGAAAATACAAGAAACCAGTTGCTGGCCAATTTGGTACGTGTGGCAATTACTCAACTTATAACTCATTGCATTCGATATTTCTAAAACAGGCGCAAGAAAGCTCTGACATAGCGTTCGGTGCTGCATTGTGTGAAGTATTTTACAAATGGTTAAAAGCTAAAGATATGCCCAACAAAAACCAAAATTATTGGATAATTCCAGAAGAATATCTCAATCCTGATTTTGAACCAGGATTATTAGAAAAATTCTTGGTCGAACGTTGGGATAACAATTTGGTTATTTTATTGGGAGTCAATTTACGAGATATTCCTTGGCTATTGAAAATCGTATATGGTTCTACACTACCTTTTGAACTGATGTCTAATATAACAGATACGGATCCAATGCAACCCGCATTCGTAGAATTTATAAAAAAGTACAGACACAAAAAAAGAGTTAATATTAGAAATGCTGACGAACCTCCGAAAGTAACAATTGTTTTTAAAAAAAATATATATATATACATGCAGTATAACCTGTGCGGTCCGGATACCTGTGCGGTCCGGATACCTGTGCGGTCCGGATACCTGTCCAGTCCGGACACAATGGGCTGGGCCCGAACCCAGCCAATCACCAGCCGTGCTAAAAAACCTGTGCAGTCCGAACACCGGACAAACCGAATTATCCCATGCACTCTAAATTACCTGCTTAGTCCGGACAAACCAATTTTTGCCCGGACTGCACAGGTATTTTTGCATGGCTGGGTTCGGGCCCAGCCCATTGTGTCCGGACTGGACAGGTTTCCGGTCGACGCTATGTCCGGACCGCACAGGTACGACTGTATGTAAATGACCAATCGCAGCTATTACCTGTGTAGTCCGGACAAATGACCCGACGGGACAAAATTTTGCGCCCCAACTGTGTCCGGTCCGCACAGGTTATACTGTATGTATATATATATATATAAATTCAATACAAATATATATTAGGATATTGATGACGGCACAAATTTTAAAAAGAGTAGAAGTTTTAAAAAAACTGGAATCTGTTGTAATGATGTAGAATATGGAAAATCTATATGTTGGTACTGCTCAAGTTCTGAATCCAGTTTATCAAGTATGATTAAATGCAAAAGGTTTGTTTGTTAATCGAATCTGCTTTCATACCATGTCTTTCACTCTTAACTTATCTTAATCTCGATCCAAAACGCAAATACAATCAAAATTAGGAAAGACTGTAAAATTGTGGACAAATTTTAGTAAAGCTTTCCAAAACTTCCTAGCGATTTTCAACACGAAAACTGCTTTTTCGTCTCTTGGACAGTTTTGGCACTATTGGAATGTGGCTAGTAAATTTTAAACAGCAAATTCTGAAACATGTATCTTTGTGAGCGGTCTTTTCTATGTTTGCAATTTTGAATTTTAAAGTAACAAGTACTGTATTAGTATAAGTTAGTAACTCAACTTCTTTTGTGCTACTGCATAGATGTATATCAGAAAATTGGGAAATGCCAAGATATTATTGTAGTAATGTATGTCAAAGTAAGTACTGTACACACTTACTTTACAGAAAAACTACACCAACATAATTTTGTTCACTTCACATAGTGGAACATTGGTTTCAGAATCATAATAATGAGCACAATATGATGGATGTTTACGAAGCAAACATTTACTCTTGGCCACATGAAGAAAAAGTGTCCAAACCATTAAAGAAAAAACTAAAAAAGCTGCTGGAAACAGGCCAACGTCGCCAACTAAAAATTGCACCAAATTAAAAAGCAAAAAAAAAAATACCCAGAATTGCTAACTTGTAAAAGTAATAATGATGTTCTCAATAAAGCTAAAATTTAAATAAAAACAATTCAAACAGTTTCAATAATTGAGTGTACTGTTTAAAACTATAAAGGTTTCCTGTTTACACCACCAGACGGCATATTAAATTAGTGGTATATGGGTAAATAAATTCGATGTAAGAAACTTATCATGTTTTGGCTCTGAGTTGTCCAAATTTCAAAGAAATCATTTCAACTTCACATTCAAATTATTATGAGATTTATAGACCTCGCAATAGATCCAGAGCATTCGCCATATGACACTGTAATTAAAAAGGGCTGTGGCCCTAACTTTGTACTAAACCGGATTGACTCATTTGAAACGATGGTAAAAGAACAGGTACAGAGAAAAAAAATTGGAAAACCATTTTTCGAAATTAAATAGTAAATTATTGGCTATGTATTTCAGGGTTTTACATTTTGGTTCAGGTTTTGGTTGAAATTTTGTTTTCATCCCGGTTGCAAAAACATTCTTGAGGTAATTACGATAACAATTGTTCGTAACATATTCAATAAAAGCATTTTAGAGCAGGTTCAAGATAAATGTGCAAATATGCTTTATAAAATAAATGTCGGGATACATAAACAATTCCTCGAAAGTACGCATTTGATAGACGGATGTCACATGATGGTAAACTTAATAATTCAAATGTTAGGTGGCATTTTACAGGTTCGGCAGAAGATGCTATTAAATATAGTTTAGAAAAAGCAATTGTTCAATTAAAATGTACAAGTAAGTACCTCAAGTTTCATTGTATATGTTACAGTAACCTATTTATTCTTCCACGTCTCTACACAGAAGGAACAAAACTATGGGTTAGAACGAAGACAATGAAGCAACAATTTGCACATGTGGTATGTTAGTATGTTAGAAGCTCAATCAATAAACTGATAAACGCCTAAATACATTAGAAAATTTCCTTACCTTTCTAATCAGCTGCAGAAATGTTGCGAGATGGCATTCGGCGCTGCTCTTTGTGAAGTTTTCTACAGATGGCTAACAGCACCTGAAATGGACGACACATGTCAAATTTATTGGACGATACCAGAAATATATTTAAATACAGAATACCAACCGGGACCACTGGAAAGATATCTAGTCGATTATTGGGAAGACAATTTAGTATCATTGTGTGGTGTCAAATTACGACACATCCCATGGGTGTTAAAATTGATATATGGATCCTCTGTTTCTGAAGAGAATTTTGATTCGGAGAAACAGAACATGGACGATGATACGAGTCCCTATGTGATGCTTATAACACAAATGACAGACATATTAAAACTAAGCAGAGATGAAAGAACACATGATATTGAATATGTTGATGAAAAACCCAATTTGGAAAAAATATGGAATATTGCTAAAACGGTAAGTGAGTAAATATGTTTGCCAAACTCATTAAATATTAAATAGTAAACCATTTATGATTTACAAAAGTTTGCTAAAGAAAAAGCGAATTTGCTGCATGTTGAGTCTGTGAGCAAATTCAAAAGCAAGGCAGATAACAGTTGTGATGAAAAAAGAAGAGAATTTTACCACGTATGCTCCTATTGTTCTACAGAAATAAATATGTTTAACTGCATAAACTTCCGTAAATGCCCCAGGTAATTGGTATTCCTTCATAGTTAATTAGGTTTTATTTACAATCCGCCAACATTAGCAGGTTGTAATATCTTATTATTTCCATTTAATCTTTCAGTTGTATTGAACAAAGATGGAAAGAAGCAAGATATTATTGCAGTGATACTTGTAAAAGTAAATTCAATTTGAATTACAAAATAATATAACGTATAAATTTTCTTTTTACGTCTTCCCCAGTGGAACACTGGTTTCAGTTTCATCAGCAGGAACATGCCAAGTCTTTGGAAAAACAACAACTAAATGAGTAACTTCCTCCTACCCAAGTTTACAATAAAATATAAAGCATTTTTGTATCTGGTTTTATATTAAGCTAATGTTTAAAAAACCAAGTAGAACTGAAGTTAAATTAAGTTTACCAATATAAGTTAATACTTGTATTGCATTCAAATTGCCAACAAAAAAAACGTTTTTCAGAAAGTCCAATTAAAAATAGTAAAAAAAATTTATTTTGATTTTTTTCTTCTCGTTATTTCTGAAACTCTCCACCAGATCACACACAACCAAATATTTGATAATAATTTTACCTACATTTTTATATAAGAACAAGAATTAGAAATTGTCATTCAAAATTTGATGCGAAATTGCGGATTAATTAAATATAGCAAGTCCAATTGCCATTTATCATGAGGTTCATAGATTTAAAAGTCAAAGCAAAAGACCCTTTTGAACAAATCACTTCACTCGCTTGTGGGCCTAATTTCATTTTTAATCGACAAAATGATTTTGAACTAATGATAAAGGATCAAGTAACACAAGATAAACTAAGAAAGTCCGCTCTTTTTTAACATATTATATTTAGGGAGTAACATTTTGGTTTCGATTCTGGTTATCATTTTGTCTACATCCAGGATGCAAAGAACTGAGAAAAGTATATACCAAATTAATAATAGATAATGAAACATCCTTTTAAAATTTATTTAGATTCAAAAGCGCCATCCAAATATGACGAGTCATGCCAACATTAAAATACACAATCGTTTTCTACAAGGTAAACAGCAAGAAATAAATTGATTGAAGAGGTCACGCAACTCTAACAAGCCTAACCACATAAATAAAAAAAGGAGGACACCATATTATTGATGTATTGGCCTTTAATCTGTTGTCTAAGAGTCAGTGTCACGTCCTGTTACCCATTTGACTGTACCACTAATGTCCGACCCGCTGGTTAGGTCGATCTGTCTTTATTACCATGGAAACGGTAAAGCGGGCTTCACTGGTCGGGCATTGGGAGGCGAGCCAGAACATGTCTGCTCTGGTCATATCAATACTGTGCTTACAATATCATGGTGTTTTTGACAATCCCAACCCTGTCATGAAGTGATGATATATCCTCAAATAGCCACTCAAATTTAACCGGCATACAAGTCTTAAGTTTGCCTGAATTTACAACAAAATAATTACGTTGTCCACTTAAAATAATACTTTACTACATTTTTTTACTTAAGGATCGGACAAAGAAGCATTAAAATACTTTTTGGAGATAGCTACTAAACTTTCCAAATGCCCAAGTAAAAAGATGCTTTTCAGAGAAAAAGATAATGATGAACCAGCGATAGATATAGTAAGTTGTACATTCGTCTTGTGCTAATGTTTCAAAAAACATTATTTTAAAAAAAAAAAAAAATAATTTTTTAATAATTTTAATTAATTTTTTAATTAATTAATTAAATTAATTTTTTTAATAATTTTTAATAATCTTCTAGAGCTTCAGCACTACCGTAGTGGAAATGCAGCATTGATGCTCAATTAAATTAAATTTTTATTTTTAGTTGCAGAAATGTTCTGAGATCGCATTTGGTGCTAGCATTTGTACTGTATTTCACAAATGGTTAGTTGCAAATAAAACAACCTTTAAAAACCAAAACTACTGGTCAATGCCCAACGAATACTTAGACGTGAATTTTAAACCGGGAATGCTTGAAATATTTCTGGTTAGCAAATGGGAAGATAATTTGTTAACACTTATTGACTGCGGAAACAAAAAACCACCAGAATGGCTAAAAATATTGCTTCAAGAAATTCCTATCCCAATCAAGCACTATTTGAGAAAAGAAGAAACTGAAGAACTGCAGTACTTAAGGGACTACTTAAAAGCATACAGGCATCAGAAAAAAATGCAGATTGAGGCAGCTGATGAACCCTTAAACAAAAAGCAAGCCGAAATCGGAAAATTAGTAAATCAATTTTAAAAAAAAACAACTGTTAAGTTTTTAAAAAATTAATTTGCTAAAACATTTCATTCAAAAGCTTATAGGTAAACACAAATTTGAACGCAAAACTAAAAACAGAAGTCTCGGCAGTAAACATGGGGCAAGTAAAAACACAAATAAACGGCAGTGTGCTTATTGTCACACTTTAGAATATTTTTATATGAAATTTACAAAATGCAAACGGTAAATAAATTATAAATTATAAAAAAGAAAAAAACACACTTACAGTTGTTTAAAATATATTTTTTAGATGTGAAGAAGAAACATGGAAACAACCGAGATACTATTGCAGTGATAGCTGTCTTGGTAATAAATTGAATACATGTTGTGGTTGTTGTTGTTGTATCTGCTGTACACAGTTCTAGTTCCTAAACTACGGTAGTTTATTTTTTAGTGGAACATTGGTTTCAAGCACATCAGAAAGAACATACCAATTTTAATGCCATAAATAACAACACATTAACAACATCGATGCGATTCATGCCAAAAGCGTAAATTAAATTTGTGATAAATACTATTTTTCTTCCCCTATAAAATATTTTTAAAAAAATTGAATATTTCTGTAAATGAAAAATAAATTTAAAAAAACTGAATTTGTACTCTTCACCAACAGGGGGAATATAAACTCTACAATTACGACCAAAATTCTGTGCACTATGTTGTAATTTGTAAGTACAAAAAGTTAAATTACACATTTCAAATTTTGCGTGGCACACTGAGATTCAAAAAACACTACAATATGAGATTTATAGAATTGAAAAAAGAATTGGACAAAAAGAGTCCGTGTGAGGCAATATTGCAATTTGGATGTGGGCCTAACTTTGTTCTCAATCGATGGAATTCATTTGAACAAATGATTAAAGACCAAGTTAGAAGAAAAAAATAAGTTTTCTAAATATGAAATCAAATTTTAAATTTTAAATTCAAATTTACAGGGTATAACATTTTGGTTCAGATGCTGGCTAACATTCTGTTTTAATCCTGGCTGCTCCGATCTTAAAGCGGTATGAATTATCTTCAATTATCGCCTAATAAAAATCTGATTTCAATGGTTTGCCGAAAACATAGGTGCAAATTCAGTGGCCAGAACTAACAAGCAAGGTGTATATCGGTATACATAACCGATTTTTGCAAGGTATACAAAAAATGCATCTACGAGCGTTGCCTACTACGTAGTTATAATCTTCTAATCATAAAATATCTTATAACATCAAAGGTTCCATTCAAGATGCTTCTAAATGTTGTTCCGAAATAATTAATTCAATGCGTGTCTCTTCAACGACAACAAGTACGTCCAGAATACTGCATACAAATTGTTATTTATTTATTTCTTTTCAATATTCAGAAAAGGAAGCATGTTTTAGACATAAAGACAAAACGGCATTTTTAGAATTGGTAATTTGTCGACATTAGAAGCTAATCCAGAAATATTACAAATATTTTCTATGTAGTTGCAAGAATGTGCTGATTTGGCGTTTGGTGCTGCACTGTGTGTAGTGTTTTATAAGTGGTTAGTTGCGAAAGATATGGACTCGAAAAATCAAATATACTGGACCATTCCTAAAAAGTATATAAATCGGCTTTACAAGCCAACCATTCTTGACGAATATCTTGTGTGTCAATGGAATGAAAATCTAGCGTCGCTGATGGGTGTCAACGAGCGACGTCTGCATTGGTTGAAAAAAATGATTATACATGGGCAAAGAGAAGATGCGGTAAAAAAAGACAGTTGTGCACCCAAATACGACGTAGGTGTATTTATTGAAAAAATTGCGGATGTTATGACTTTAAACATACATAATTGTAAAATGGAAATCGAACTTGTTGATGAACAGTCGACTAAACCAAAAATTCAATTTGAAAAAAAGGTAAACTAAATTATACAAA
The DNA here is from genome assembly GCA_000239455.1 of Strigamia maritima. Taxonomy (NCBI): domain Eukaryota; kingdom Metazoa; phylum Arthropoda; class Chilopoda; order Geophilomorpha; family Linotaeniidae; genus Strigamia; species Strigamia maritima. The sequence continues at coordinate 16,205 of AFFK01019728.1, read as the reverse complement.
AATATTTTTATCAATGCGTGTCTTTTTTCATTAGTTTTTTTTTTTTTTTTTTGCTTTAGAAGAATACGATAAATGTTGAAGACAACACGAATAACAAAGAAACTCTTACGTCAAAACGCAAAGCTAAACGCCACAAATGCTGGTACTGCAAAGTTTACGAAGGAATTCAATCAAAATTTAAACGATGTAGACGGTGAGTAAACAAGAAATGACTATGTTAAGAATTACGCGTCTGATTCGCAAATTAATGTTTACTAACAGATGTGCAGCTGAAAATTGGCCAGAACAAAGATATTACTGCAGTGATGAGTGCCAAAGTAAGTGTGGCAAATATTAATTGCGTAATAATAAATGTTTAATTTTGTTTTCTACTAATTTTTCAGTCGAGCATTGGTTTAAATTTCATCACGATGAGCATTGTCAATTCGTCAGAAACCGTGCTAACAGCATTCAACATCAAGTCTTCACTTGAATATCTTATTGTGTTTTCTTTGTCACAATTAACCAAATTTCCCAAAAAATTTACATTTGTTAAGATTTTTTTTTCTAAAATATTAATATTTAAAAAAAATTAACTTTGAAGAGTGAAGGTACGGTATTTGTGGTTGCATGGCTATATATAGCCTTAGTATAAAAAAATGAATAAATTCCATATACGAGTTAAATAATTATAATGTTGTATTTATTTAACCGGGTGCTGTACCGGCGTTGGATTGTTTAACAATTTAACTCAGACTCGCTTTATCACATCATTGTCAAATTCTCGGCATAAACCAAAAGCCTACATCTTAACGCCTGTAAACTAAATTTAGAGCCAATGAATTCTGAGTTAATGTAAGTTTAAGATATTCACGATGAGATTTGTACAATTAACAAAAGTAGAAGGAAAAACTTCTTTTGATACAATACAACAATATGGCTGTGGGCCTAACTTTGTTCTCAATAGAGAAAAGCTCTTTAAAATCATGTTAAAAGAACAGGTAAATTTTAAAGTATGAAAATTCTGTAAATACAGAAAGTTATTACGTCTTTATTTGTCAATTTTAACAGGATCAGAGCTTTTGGTTCCGGTTTTGGCTAACGTTTTGCTTTAACCACGGCTGTCACATTCTGAAAGCGGTATCAATATGATAATAAATAAGTACAACCCAACACCACTTTCATAAAAATATAAATAAAAAATCAGAGAAAAAACTTATTTGCGCAGTAAGTTAAGAACAGCAAGTAACATAGCACATTAAAACCTACAGTTTGCAACAAAAAACAGCCAAATTGGTTGGTAAATAAAAAAGTTACAAAGAAAATCAAAAATTTGTTTTGGTGGCAAAAATGTTCGCCCATTGTGCAGCTCGCGCCATATATGTTTGCTCAAATGCTATTAATACAAGTAATTCCTTTATTTTGACAAATAGGACATTACATATTAATATTGTTTAGTATTTTGTTGGGCCACCTCTGGCTGCAATGACAGCTTTAATGCGCCTTGGCATAAAGTAAGTACACTTCTCAGCTGAAATGTCCGACCAAATACAATACCATCTTAGAAATAACTCGAGAACCACTTAATGAAGAATTTTTTTTTTAATGTAAAGGTGCAGAAATGTTTGGAGAACAGTTCTTAAAAGTTTCTCAATATTAATGTTAAAGAATGTAAAGAATGAATGTTAAGAATGTTAAAGTTTTGTATGTATAGTTTTCTGAAGAGGTGGAAAGGCACCATTTTTCAAAAATTCACAGTAAATTCAATTTTCATCCAATCATTACAAAATTTTAGGAGCATATGTACTACTGCATGTTGAATAACCTTTTAAGGTTTTGTAATGATTAGATAAAAATTGAATTTTCTGTGAATTTTTGAAAAATGGTGCCCTTCCACATCTTCACAAACTACACATACAAAACTTTAAAAAAAACATTCATTTTGAGAAACTTTTAACTTTTCCGCAAAGATTTCTGCATCTTTTCCTTAAAAAAATTAATTCTACATCAAGTGGTTCTCGAGTTATTTAAATATTTCCATGATGGTATTGTATTTGGTCGGACATTTCAGCTGAGAAGTGTACTTGATACCGAGGCACATTAAAGCTGTCATTGCAGCCAGAGGTGGCCCAACAAAATACTAAACAATATTAATATTTAATGTCCTATTTTCAAGTCAAAATAAAGGAATTACTTGTATTAATTGCATTTGGGTGAACATATATGGCGTGAGCAGGGCAATGAGAGAACATTTTTGCCACCAAAACAAACTTTTGATTTGTTTGAAACTTTTATTTACCGACCAATTTGGCTGTTTTTTGTCGCAATTGTAGGTTTTAATGTGCTGAATAAAGTATGTTGCTTGCTTCCTTTAACTTACTGCGCAAATAAGTTTTTTCTCTGATTTTTGATTTATATTTTTATGAAAGTGGTGTTGGGTGAACATTTATGATGTTGGGTTGTAGTTAATTACATTGCTCTTAACTTTAATTTTTATCTATGCAGGTACATAATCAATGGCCAGAAACGACAAATTATGCTTTTACAGGCATACACACCCAATTTATTCAAGGTAAACAAAATAAAAAGAAAAACGTCAATTTCATTTTATGATTAATTCTCATTCTAAGGATCCGATCAAACTGAGTACTGCATTGACATAATTAAATCAATGTGCTTGACAAAACCAAGTAAAAATAGTTGCAATTTCTTGTTTAAGCTTATTTATCATGTTGACATTTCTAGTTGCGAAAGCTCCTATTAACGGTACAAAAAAACCTAGCGAATCTTTTACTGATGTGGTAAGTTAACACAAACATCCTGAAGAATCAGAAATAAATAAAAGTATTTGAAAAACAGTTACAAGAAGTTGTGGAAATAGCGTTTGGAGCGGCTCTATGTGAAGTGTTTTATAAATGGCTGTTTGCCAGTGAACCTCAAAACCAATCTGAAAATTATTGGACTATTCCAAAAGAGTATTTATATAGAGATTTTCAACCAGGAATACTCGAAGCATTTCTTGTAAACCAATGGAAAGATGACTTAATTACATTTCTTGGTGTAAGTTTAAGACGGCTCCCATGGTTGCTAAAATTATTACATGGAGGAAAAGTTAAAGATCAGACTGCTTGGCAAAATGATTACTATGTTTTTATCGACAAAATAGCTAATGTTATGAGAAAGCAGAGAGACCAAAGACGAATAGAGATTGAAATGGCCGACGAATTACATAGTGTCAAGAAAAGGTGCACTGTTGGAAAGCTAGCAAGTGTAATAATTTAAAATATTGAATAATTTGAATTAAACGATTTTTTTTTGTACAGATAGTTAAACAGCAGAGAAATAATGTTCATAAAAATGAACTACGCTCAAAAAATTTTGTTTTTCAAGTTAAGAGATCAAATAGAACCTTTCATCAATGTTCCTGCTGTTTAGAACATGAAGATGTTTATAAAAAATTTAAAAAATGCAGAAGGTACACTTAGAAAAAAATATTCCTAATTTTATCATAATTTTTTTTATAATAGATGCGCTGCTCAAAATTGGAAAAATCCAAGGTTTTATTGCAGTGACTCATGCCAATGTAAGTAAATACGAACCATGTGTAGGTTATAGGAAATTAATTCCTATTTACCGCATCTTAAAGAGTTTATGACATCACATATTTTATAGCTAAATAATTTTCGCCATGAGCCAAAATAATTTTCGCCATTTATTTTTCTAAGTTTTCAGAACACCTTTAAAACCTTTTAAAAAACCATTTTGCATCCTGTACAGCTCATTTGAGCTTTGGTGAGGGGCATTGTTGGCCACTACTGGCATGGCGCTGTTTCTGAATCACAGTTGTTAGGTTAACTCACCACTTGAACGCGCAAATTCTCGATTTTGTCTTACACTTTTTCATATTGTCGTCTGCTCGTTTTTACAAATTCAACATTGGGTTTAAACCAGAAATATTTTTCAAAAATCTCTGAAAAATTATTTAAGGTTTTACTGAATTTGTTTCTTTTAGTCCAACACTGGTGTAAACAGCATGAAAAAGAACACATCGAGTTCTTGAACCGCAAAAAGCAACAAGTAGATTCTGCTACCGTGAAAAAACACCCCTTCTTCCCGTTACCCAAATCAATGGATGACACTATCAGTTCTTGTTAAAATTATTTATTCAATTTGTATGTGTAGGCTAATTTACTTTAAGAAACTATATCTCAACATCTTGCTTACTAATTAAGTCAAAATATCTCTAATAAAATTTATTTGCAGTATGTGAACTGCGTCTAACTTCATTTCTGAGTCATTCAGAGTAGAATTCAATATACGAAGTTTAGAAGCGAGTAATCTATTTTGAAAAGCTTTAAGTATGATAGCCAATGAGCAAAAATACATGTATTTAGCTCATTGGATCAACGATTAACTGAAATGCCCTCTCTTGGCAAGCTTAAAGTCTTTAAATTGTTACACGTCACTATGACAACAAATATTTTAAAATTGTAAGCGAAAATAACGTACATCGCCAAATTTGCTAAAAATTTAATTTGGAGATAAAGAAACAAGCAAAATGAGGTTTGTGCAGCTGCAAAATCGAAAAAAAGCTCCTTTGGAGGCAGTTATCTATTATAAATGTGGACCTAATTTTGTCGCCAAACGGAAAGGAGTGTTTGAATTTATGTTAAAACAACAGGTAATGTTAATTCACCAACTCATTAATAATTTTGTTAATGTTACCACTCATTAATTTTTACAGAGCTTCACATTTTGGTTTAGATTTTGGTTAACATTTTCTTGCTATCCAGTCTACACCGAAATAAGTGTGGTAAAACAATAGCTATAACACGTTTCCTGCTTCATCATCATTCAAGCACAATTCAATTTTTAGATTCAAAAGCGATGGCCTCGGCTAACGGCACACTTAGCTTTAAACATTTACAGACATTTCTTGCAAGGTTATTTATTTACTAATATTTTAACACACGCACTCAAATATATTATATCTTTATATTAGTTCCCGTGTCAGCCAGACAAAAATTTTGCATGAATTTAATTTCGGCACTAAACGAAACGTCTTCAGGTAAATATTTAGTACAGTAAATAGTCACATTGACATAATTGATATCATTTACTGCATGTAGGATAACCTTAAATGGATTAAATTAAATTAAATTAATTAATTAATCCTTTACTGCTTAACAGACACAGTAGAGAACCTCAGAGAAAAATCCACCAAAGAGGTATTTGAATGCTTTCGTAAGAAATTGCACGAATATTGGAAAATGGCGTTTGCAATTGCTCTTTGTGATGTTTTCTTCAAATGGTTGCTCTCCAGCGATATGCACGATAAAAGTCAAACTTACTGGCTCATTCCCCAACAGTATTTAAGTCCCGATTATAAACCAAGCATCATTGAAGAATTTCTGACTGACGAATGGAAAGACAAATTGTTCAAACTGCTCGGCGTAGACGAAAAGAAAATTCCATGGTATCGCGAAATAACGGATATAAACCGACAATTAAGACCGATTAACGTAGTAAAGAGTAGCAGGGCCGACAGGTCGGCGTATATAAAATACATTAAATTGATAACGAAAGTTATTGTAAAACAGAAAAAAAAATTCAAGAAACAGAAGATTCACAATAAGAAATACAAATTTCTTAATCCAATAATTTTCATTATTGGATTAAAAAAATCCAAATTGAAATAATAAAAATATTAGTATTTTTATTTAATGCGATCTACGAAGTGTATGTGTATTTAGGTTCACCCATATACTATTTCATAAATGAACAAAAAAAATTAAAAAATGCAAAATTGCAGTTCACAAACCTCATTAAATGCGTCACTTCGTTATTCCCGGCGATGTTTTAGAAACTGTGGTACAGTACCTCATCGGTTCGGTCAACTGCAACTGGATTTGGACCGGTATATTAATTACGTTCCTCCAAAAGCCCTAATGTGATCAATCAAAAGCAATTAGCCTCAGTTTTTTGTATTATAATTACAACAATATTTTTACTTACAACAACTACGCGCTACGACCAACACGCAAGGCCAACAAAAATGGCGACAGTCAGTCGTTTCAGTCGATAAAACCGGAAGTGACAACAACACGTGACCTAGGCTCCTAGCTAGGTCAGGTGTAGGCAGAGTCATTGACTCTGGTGAAGGTCAAGGTTCAGATATCTCCAATGATATGAATAATAATAATTCATATCATTGGATATCTCTCAACCTCTCATCCATTTTAACAAACCAGTCCATACGACAACTAATTTATCGGCATTCATAATTTACCAAGCGCAAACATAAGAAAAGTCAAGTTTGCTCTAAACATAATTCCTAGTTTTTATTGATATTTTCAAATTAAACATTTTTTAGATCGTTAACATGAAGATTCACCAGAATTCCATACCAAAGTCATGAAACCATTGATAAACTAAAAAAAATGTCAAATATGTCACTTGAAAATTACCTAAATAATTAAACACTTACTTTGGCTATCGATGCTAAACTCCAACTCCAAGTCTTTACAACTAGAATTAATTTTATTTTGAAGTTTTTATTTTTAATTGAAATTACTATATTTCTTTGATTAGAAGAATCCCTCAAATGCAAGCCAGCTAGATAAAATGCAGCAATGCAAAATCAATAGGCTCTTTCTGCCATTGATTTTTAATGTCACATCAAAAATAAATAGGACAAAAAAAACACTAACAAGGGAACAAAACTTCCCTTCGGTACTTAATCAAAGAAACACTGCTGCAAGAATGCTTTCTAACTTACTTTTGGCACATAATTATATTAGGTGACGCTTTTTCAGGTTTGCCACAGCAGGCACACCTACTAAACATAATAGTATATGGCACTCCACTTTGGTTATCTGCATCGTTGTCTGTGGGTGTATATGTATCTTCATATCTTTCTATTTCCATTTCTCTGTTTCGCTCTATTGTTTTTTCTCTTGCTATTTCTCCATCTTTATACTTTTTTTACCTTTTAAAAAAATACATCTGTAAAAATCGGCAAAATGTCTAAATGGGTTGTAAACAAACTAAAGTCACTATCTCCGTCGGTCTGTGAGATTCCATCCACATATATTTTTGTACCAGGTTCAAACTGATTTGCACTTGTGCTTTCGGAAACCTTTTTTTTATGAGTCTTCTCTGTTTGCACTCCAGCATCAGAAATCTGAATTAGTATTTGTTTTTAAGTTTTACTTCAAGAGTCGAAATTCATTCCATTTAACTTACATGGGACTGTTTTGCATGTGGTTTAGTTTTCGTTGCAGTTTCTTGTACTGTCATAGTAGATGCATCTTGTATTTTAATTACTCGACACGCATTGTTACGGTGATTCGACAAGTCAGTGTCTGTTGTTTTTTTGCACCGTAATTTGTTACCGACATCTTTTCTATTAGTTGGTGCACTTTGAATATCCAGTTTGGTTTTAACCTGAAGTTAGCCAAATAAGATTGAATATTAACATTCGAAACATCCTTACTTACTTTTGCAACAATATTACAACTCCAAGTCAGCGATGAATCCTCACGTTTAATAGAAATCTGATGCTCACCGCTACCGGTTTCACACGCATCAATACAATCGTAACAGCTGCTTAGTAATTCGGGAACAGCACTTAAATACTGATGCGATGTTGTATCAGTACTTCTTGGTTTTTTACTTACTTCGGACTTGTTTGCTGTTCTTAATTTATGTCTGAAATATTAACTGAAGAAATTTACGCAAAATAATAAATTTTGGATTATCCACGTAAATTATAACGAGGATATTGAAGTATATGAATTAAAATAGGTACAAATTGAGGTACCTAGAATTTGATTTGCCTTTTCTGATTTTTGAACAGCATTTATGTAACTCGGATATACGATTGGACAATCTTGATTTTAAACGCCCCGTTTGAGCAGTAAAATCGTCATCTAAAACAAGACAAAAATAATAATCATGAAAATAATAATTACTACTACATTTGCATCAATAATCATGCTAAACTTGTCATTTTACTGCCACTTATCATGAAATCACCACTCGCGGCGTCAGTTAAATCTTTGGAACTCCTGGAACTGGAAGTGCTTGTTGATTTTGATGTAACTGCATCTCTATCTCTAATCTAAAAAACCCAATATTTATAATTTACATAAGAACTTTTGGCTTTTTGTTTTTAGTCTTTTACATTAGAACTTTTCTTTGGTGGCGCTTCGTCCGCATTAAGTATACACATTTTCATCTCATATAGTTTGTTTCTCATGCAACTTAGACACACTAGTTTGGAATCACCTCTTTTTTGAATTAGAAACTTACCACAAGCAGTATGATTACCACTCAAATTATGATTATTCACAATCAAAATTTGACTTTTATTTTTTTCCAAATAATCATGAAGAGAAAGATAACTGTCCACCGTACTGCCAGCACGTATTTTCTTCAAATGTATTTTTATCCAAGGAACCTGTGTCTCTTTAACACCAAGAAGGTCAACTAATTTTGTTTTCCATTTCTGTACTAAATATTTTTCCAATGTCCCAGGTTTGAAACTCGCATCTAGATACTCTGCCGGGGCTCTCCAATATTTTTGATAGTAGTTCGGATCTTCTTTCGCTTTAATCCACTTGTAAAATACCTCACAAAGCGCACATCCAAAACTCATAATGGTTAGTTCAAAAGCTTCATCTGCAAACTATTTACAACAAGAACAATTAACATTTATCATAATAACTAGAGAATAACATGATACATACCTGTCCTTTTGCCTGATCTTTAAATAACGGTCCTTTCTCTAAAGAAAAGAAAAATAAAATATTCTTTACAATGGTGACGTAAAATCCTTTACTTGTCATGGAAACCATTGGTTTAATAATTGATTGCAAACAAAATTTAACTGCATCTTCACCCAAAGCTGTAAAAAAAAATAATAATGCTATACTCACGAAAAATCCTCGAAAAATCCAGACAAAGTTTTGATTACCTGTTACAAAGTTTTTGTGCAAATACATAAATGCACATCGTATTGGTTCTAACCAGCCATATTTCATAAGCTAAGATGTATTAATATTTCAATAATAATTTAATAAATATAAAGGAGTTTTATAATTAAGAATACCATGTCAAGATTTCTGTTTCCAGGATGGAAGCAAAACGTCAGCCAGAATCGAAACCAAAACGTAGTGCCCTAAATATTAGTAGAATGAATTACCCGATCCATTTCATCAATAAAATATTTACTTGCTCTTTGATCATTAATTTAAAACAGTCTTTACGATTAGCAATGTAATTTGGTCCACATTTCATCCTCAGTATGAAATCGTAAGATTCTGTTTTTATTGATTTACTCTTTAACTGAATAAATCTCATTTGATTTATAATTTATAATACTGTATTTAATATGAATATGTAGTGTTGTGGTCAATACGACTAATCCGCATTAATTTTGATTATGAATATAAATATTCCTAAAATTTGATATTTTTTGATAAAGCTGTCTATGGCTACAATGTAAACGGTGTAACAATAACTTCAGTATTTATTAATTACTGCCAATAATGTCAACACTCATTGCAAGTTGGGTAAAATTCTACGTGTTAAGTCCTACCTAAGAACCACGAAACTTTTCCTCTAAATTTTCTGTAAAAAAAAATATAATAATTTATTACCTTAAAGTCACCAGTGGATAAAGCTCTTCAACATCAACCTCCAGAAGTTTAGAAAATCCATAAACATGAGATTTGTAAAATTGAAGCGAAAAAAAGGCAAGAGCCCATACGATGCAATATTGAAATTTGGTTGTGGACCAAATTTCGTATTAAATAGGTCGGACTTATTTCGACAAATGATAAAAGAGCAGGTAAAAAGCACATAACAGTTAATAATTTATGCACAATCTATAAACATTGATTGTAGGGTGTCACTTTTTGGTTCAGATTTTGGTTGACATTTTGCTTACATCCTGGGTGCAGCGACTTAAAGGCGGTATTGATTAATAGATAACAATGTGTTTAATTACGATGCAGAACCATTAAACAAATTAATTTCAGATTCAACAGGAATGGCCGGAAATTGCGTGTTGTGTAAATGCAGGAGTACACAAACTCTTATTACAAGGTATTTTGGACGTGCCTTTTATAATTAAATATTAATGAGATATTTACTGCTTATAATAATAAAATTTTGTTTATAAAAGCAGATTCAATAGAAGGTGCTTGTCAATACTGCTTTGGCATAATCAGGTCTATGCGCCTACCAACAAGTAAGTCGCTTCCATTGGTAATTAGAAAAGTCCGCTCAAGTTTGTTACACAATTCAATCTTTTGGTGTCCCACATTATTCAAATTTCTTTTTATTAGTTTGGGCAGACTTTTGTTTTTAAGTAAATGTCATCAGTTTTTTAAACTTGCTTTGTCACTCATAGAAAATACGCCTGTTTCGTCAGAGAAAAACACTTCAGGATCTTCCAAACAACTAGTAAGTATCTGTAAGTATTTAAACAGGAAATTAAAAAAAGTTTGTAAATAAGAGTTAAGAACTTAAACATTAATGCGTTTAGATTTGGCATAATCATTGTTTTCTGATTTAGTTGCAGAAATTATTTATCAAGTGCACGGGAATGGCTTTTGGATGCGCTTTATGTGAGGTGTTTTATAAATGGTTAGATGCCACAGATTTGCAAGATAAACACGACAAGTATTGGTCTATTCCAAAAAAGTATCTTGATCCACTATTCAAACCGGGGTTATTAGAAGATTTTCTGGTACACGAGTGGCAAGATCAATTGTTGTTGCTTCTTGGTGTTACGGAGAAACAACTTGAATGGTTAGGCAATTTACTGTATGGATATGAAGACGAATTAACCGACGTAAGTAGAGTGGATAGACCCAAAAAGCAGTACGATTACGAGTGCGATGATTATGGAATAGACATTCAAGAGGTTATAGATTATATGACCTTAAGACGAAATCATAAACTTAAAAAAATCGAAGAAATTGATGAAGCGTGTAAGACAAGATCAGCTACTCACGTTCCTACACCCATACCAGAACATCAACCGGTATAACCTAATGGATTACACCTAAAAAATAAAATTAAAAAAATAATGAACAAGCAAATTATATTTTTTAATATTTGATTTGAAAGGTGTACAAATTACCTAAAAAATTGATGCGGAAACTCAGGTTAGTGTTGAAATTGACAAGAAACAGCCACGCGAATGTAGTTTCTGCCACGCGAGAAGAATAAGTTCACAAAAATTCAAAAAATGTAAACGGTAAATTAACGTTTTATTTACGTTTTATTAACGTTCATAAGCATTTCTTAAATTATTATTTGTAGGTGTCTAGAAGAGAATTGGCCTGAACCAAGATATTATTGTAGTACTGTCTGCAGAAGTAAGATTAAGACTAATCTGGAGTAAATAGATACTCACCCAAGTATATAATATGTACAATACGACACCAATAGATATTGTTCAGCAGGGGCGTAGCGTAAAGATAATGTTTTTCGATATGCCCCTGCTGTTTAATCAGTGGTATTGCTAAATGTCCAAAATAAAACTTAAAAAATGTTGAGGAGGGTAAGGGAGGGATTATAAAACATATGGCACTCTTCGACAGTTTTATGCTAAGGGTTGAATCTGGGTAAACAGTATTTATTTACTTCTAGTTTAATTACCTACTGTGCTTTAATAAATTTTTATTTCTGTACATTTTTATATAGTCGATCACTGGTTTGAGCATCATCACAAAGAACATTCTCAATATATTAAACGTATGGCTAGTCTGCACTAAATGTCAATTTTCAGTTGTTTTTCCCTTCAATCTGATCGAATCAGTGGTTTAGAAATCTCGGAGAAATGAGTTGGGAATCACTGTTTTCTTTGTTCGTATATTTGTTGTAAATTGAAAAATGAAAAATAAAGCGTAGAAAAAAAATGAAAAAAAAAATGAAATATTATAAATCTATTTAAAAAAACAACAACAAAACATCAAATAAATAAATGCATTTCATTACACAATCACCAGATTGCGCCTGTGAGAAGAGTCAAGTTTACTCGGCCATTGCAACATAAAAATTGTTAGCTAAAGTTCTAAATCGTAAATAGATGACACGACCAAAATTTGAAGTCAATGTTTTAAGTCAACAAAAAGAAACTTCATTCATTAGCTAAAAGAAAACGTAAACCGTTATGAGATTCTTACAGTTGAACAAAAATGTGGGAAAATCGCCGTATAATACTATTCTGGAATTTCGTTGCGAGCCTAATTTCGTTCTCAACCGATCCGAGCTATTTGAATTAATGATAAAAGAGCAGGTGAGACATGACGATTGACCACATGCACTCATGCACTGTATACTAAATTGACAACTACAAAATAATGTCTGTTGGGTCTAGGGACTCACGTTTTGGTTCAGATTTTGGCTAACATTTTGCTTTCATCCTGGCTGTCAAGATCTAATTGCGGTACAGTATCATAAAATTTTTGCTGATTATAATTAATGTGTATACAAAATGATATTTTAAAGATTCAAGAACTATGGCCAGAAGTGCTCAGCTTTGTCAAAATGGGAATCCACAGACGGTTTTTACAAGGTGCATATTTTGTACCGTATCGACTTTTTGATTGCGCCGTGTACAAATTTTTACATCTTTTATTGCCAGATTCTCATGAAAACGTTTGCAAATATTGTATGAATGAAGTAATTCGTCCAATGCTTTTAAAATCTCAAGGTAATTCCTCATTCTCTAATTTTCTATATCAATTGTGTGCAAATCTTTGCAGAAAAGAAACCATTCTTTAAAAAAAAACTACCTGAAGAGCGTTCTGCAGATCAGGTAAATGCATTATTTTGCACTTATAATATCTTTTTTCTCTACTACGGACATCAAATGCTGTTTTAGTAAGTTGTACTTTAAAATTTTGTTACAGTTACATGAATTAGTCTCGAAATGTGCGACTATGGCGTTTGGTTCTGCTCTTTGTGAAGTGTTCTTTAAGTGGTTAGTAGCTAATTATGTCGATGACAACTGCCAGTGCTACTGGACAATTCCAGCGGAGTATTTGGATCCAAAATTCAAGCCTCGTTTATTGGAGGAATTTTTAGTAATCCAATGGAAAGGAAATTTATCGAAACTATTAGGTGTAGCTAAAGATCAGGTTCCATGGGTTACAAAATTATTGAATGGAAATAAGGATCAAATATTTGGTGAAGATGAAGATAAGAATGCTTATAAATATAATTCTGCAAAATTTCTCCAGGAAGTAGTTGAATATATCCATAATAAAAACAGAAACAGACGAAATGTGACGGGTGATAATGGAGATGGGGAAGAAATTTCAACAAAAAAAACATTCGTCCCAAAAGCGGTAAATTTTAGCAATAAAATAAAATTAGTTTGTTTGGATTTTATTAATTTCTTTCGTGAAGTTTGCATTAAAACCATCTAATTCAAATACTATGGAGGCCAAAAAGTTTCGTCAGTGTTCGTATTGTAAAGCTTATGAAGAAGGATCAAGAAAATTCAAAAAATGTAAACGGTAAATTAAAAGTTTTCAAACAAAACCAGAAGTACCGATATTAACTTGAAAAAATTAGGTGTGTAGATGAAAAATGGAAAGAGACGAGATATTATTGCGATGCTGTATGTCAAAGTTAGTTTTTGATGCGCTACCTTGTGTTTATTTTTCAATTCAAATTTAAATTTCTAATTTGGTCATTTTTGTCTGTAGTTGATGATTGGTATCAGGTGCATCATGAAGAACATACTCGGTATAAAGAACATAAACTTGTGAAAACTAGGGATAATCGGTAAAATAAAAATAATAAAATTACTTTTTGAATAAATTAAACTCGTTAAATATTCATTGCAGTGCTAAAACTGTGTAACATCTGTCAAAAATTTAGAATGTATTTTTACTTCTTTTCTGTGGCAAAAATTTGACTCTGCAAAAGTTTTTTGTATTTATTAGCTATTAGTGAATTTGATAAAACAATAAAAACAGAAAATCAAAGTATAAAAAACACGTTTTGTTACCAACGCAATAAACATCACTCGTCATTCTTTATCATAGTTTAGAATAAATTCTAAAGGGTTGTATATAGTAATCAAAATTATTGTGTAAACTATATAAAATAATACTTTTAATCATGAGATTTATTCCATTAAAAATTAATAAAGGGAAAACTCCCTGCGACTCAATATTGCAATTCGGTTGTGGTCCGAATTATGTACTCAATCGACTAAAACTGTTTGAATTGATGATAAAAGAACAAGTTTGTATTTTCAATTTAATTGAGAACAATGTATAATCATATTATTTTTTATTAGGGCGAGATATTTTGGTTCAGATTCTGGTTAAATTTTTGTTTATTTCCTGGTTCTTTTGATCTGGCTGCGGTAATTTTCTTAAATAATACCTACATATGATTTCAAACTACAGCTTCATTATACTGTAGATACAAAGCCAGTGGCCAATTATAACCACTGACGTCTACATAACCATGCATAAACAACTTTCAGAAGGCAATGACCAACATGATTGCTTTGCTTCAGTAGTAACTTAACTCTTTACTCTGTTTTATTAATTTCTAGGTTCTGTCAATGACTCAATCGAATATTGTTTGAATGCAATAAAATTTTTGCGCCATGAAGTTGTATCACCAACTAAAAGAAGTGACTAAAGGCAAATAATTCGTTATATATTTTATCCAAATAAAATTCTTTTCAGAAAAAAGATCTTCAAAAAAACAACGCTCAATTCAGCACGAGGAAAAGAAAGTTAGCTAAATTTAGCCAATGAACTAATTAGTAATCGTATAATCTATTTATAAATGTTTAGTTACAAAAAATGTTTGAAAATTCCTGTAAAATTGCGTTTGGTGCTGCTCTTTGTGCTGTATTTTATGAATGGTTAAATGCTGACTCGATGAAAACTAATGACGTTTATTGGACTCTCCCAAAAGAATATTTACAACCCAACTACCAGCCAGGTCCATTAGAGACTTATATAGTTAACAAATGGAAATCGAATTTGTTTCTCCTTTTAAATGTTGAAGAAACAACGCTGCCATGGATACAGGCCCTATTGAATGATAATCAGTCATTTTGCAATGACAATACGAAAGATGAATTTAGAAAATATAACGATTCCAGTCGGTATGTAGCTAAAATTTCAGAATTATGGAAATGAGAGGAAACCAAAGAATAAGCTTAATCCAATATGCTGATGAAAAGCCAAATAATTTGGAATTTAATGACACTAAAATGGTAAAAAGTTAGTTTCAATTCAAAGTTACACAAGAGTAATAATAGTTTACAATATTGTTTTTGTAGTATGGGAAACACAACAGCAAAACAAATGGAAGAAAACCTCTCAAAAAGATTAAATCTGGAAAGAATCTGATTGTAAATTATTGCCATTGCTGCTGTATTTATGCAAATAACCCATGTACTCGGTAAGATTGATCATCGTCCATACCTATAATCTGTACCTATAATTTGTTAAATTTTTAAAGCAGATGTTTTAAAGAGAAATATCAACCTAGAGTCTGTTGTAGCCCTTCGTCTATAAGTGAGTTAAGAAACTCTCCTCTCGCACACTCATTAATAACACTTTACACAGGTGATCACTGGTTCAAACGCTAGTCTTTAATACATGGTAGTAATTTATATTTCACACCCCGATCTATAGGCTTGTGATGGTTTGTAGCTAGTCCTTGTTAAGATATAATGTGTCGAAAACCATTTTTAAAAAAAATATGAAATTCTGTAAGAATACCAGTTATTTTATAAAAGAATAAAATTATCAAATCAATAAGTCATTCCGTCTGTCCTTGTCAACTTATAATTTGTGGTGGCCCAAACGGGTCCACCTCGACACAGGCGGGTTTAGAAATAATAATTAAGTTGAAATCCTAAGTATTGTATTATATCTGTTAATAAATCTATGTGTCTATTTTTTAACCTAATTAATTGTGTTTTTATTTGAGTTGTGTCCTGTTGTGTTTCACTAATTGAGGCAGAGCATGAGGAGGTGTGTCTGTTCCTCCCATTTTAGAGTTGGAATAGAGTGCTTTTGCATGCAGATACACAGCTGTGTTCCTTTGGGGACTCAATTAGTGAAGCTCGCACCTTCCGAGCACAGGATATGATGTCATCGGCATCCTGTCCTCAACTGATAAGATTCAGTCTAAGTCTAATATTCAACACTACACATCTCCCAAGA
>AFFK01019725.1:0-29917 GCA_000239455.1 Strigamia maritima | reverse complement strand
CTGCCTAATTAAAGGGATTAGGATAATCGAAATCTGAAAATTGGGCAGAAATCATCTTTTTTCTGCTCTGTTTTCTGCCAAGTGGGAATCAAGCATTAGGCAGAAAAGAATGTGCAGAAAAATAGATTCTATTTCTATTTTTTCAGATACATAAAATTTTCTGCAGCATTTATGTTAATCATTTTTTTTCTACAGATGTAATAAATCAGTAATAAACTGTATCATGCTTAGTTCTCACTTGGCAGAAACTCCGGCAGAAAATTTTCTGCTGCAGAAAATTTCGAGTGTAGAAAGCAGCAGTGTTTATAAATTGCCTTCCTTAGCTGGCATCCATTTTTTAATTCTACGTTTCTGCACTTTTTTGCCCACTTTTCAGTCCACAGGTGGGAACCAACGACAGAAAAACATACTTTTCTGCACTGCAGAAAATTTTCTGTCTGAGTTTCTGCCAAGTGGGAACCTAGCATTAGCTGGCATCCACTTTTAAATTCTACTTTTCTGCGTACTTTTCGACGTACTTTTCTGCCCACAGGTGGGAACCAACAACAGAAAAACATACTTTTCTGCGCTCAAAGTTTTCTGCAGCAGAAAATTTTCTGTTTGAGTTTCTGCCAAGTGTGAACCAAGCATTATGCTTGGCAGAAATTCCGACAGACAATTTTCTGCTGCAAAAAATTTTGAGTATATAGAAAGCAGCAGTGTTTACAAATTGTCTTTCTTAGCTGGCATCCATTTTTAAATTCTACTTTTCTTGCCCACTTTTCAGTCCACAGGTGGGAACCAACAACAGAAAAACATACTTTTCTGCACTCAAAATTTTCTGCAGCAGAAAATTTTCTGTTTGAGTTTCTGCCAAGTGGAAACCAAGCATTAAACTGTATATCTAGGTTGGATATGTATCTGCGCTGTTCTTTTTTCTTCACTATTATAACCAGTCTTCTGGTTAAATTATTGAAAATAACTAGTAGTCTTATATAAAAATAAATCTTATATCTTGATGTTTGTTGTAATTGTCTGCATGCTTGTATGTTTTGTCTTATAAACCCACTTGACTCAATTTTTAATTAAGTGCACTGCATTTTACTGGATACAATTAAGAACTTAATCTAGCTTACTGCATCAGTGCAAATGGAATATTAAGAACAGGTGACTTCTTTTATTTTAAAGCAAGAGCCGTTAGCGGATTACCATCAAGGTAGAAAAGCCCAGGCCAACAACTACACTGCAAGTCCAAACGTCTAATATTTTCATTAGTACATGCAGTACAAATTTTATCTACTGTCTAATGCTTTGTCTAATTTTTAGACAAAATAAAATTTATTTAGACCACTCTAGATATTAGAATACAGGCATATCTTAAGTAAAGATGTCTAAGGTAGGAGGTTTCAGATGAATATGACGTCAAATACATCATATCCAGTACAAACATAACAAGATGTTTATTTAACATTAAACGAATGTTGCTTATCAACACCCGATATTCCCATAAAACAAGTCAATGTTGAATCAACATTTTTTGAACGTCGATCGAATGTTTCAATGTTGCGTTCATAAATAGCATCCGTTAGTTGTTAAATCAACACTCTGAACCAACAATGGAAATATCGGTTGTTGATATGCAACATTCGTTTAATGTTAAATCAACATCTTGTTACGTTTGAATGTCGAAAAATGATGATAAAAAAAGACATTCTTATATTTAATCAACATTTCTGATGTTTATAAAAAATATTTTCTGAATGTCGTTTAGACTTGTTCTTGTTTCGTGGGTATTTAGACACATAAGCTGTCTTATATAAGTGCATTCAATTTAGTAAAGTTAACTTTTCAGACTGTGATGTCATTTGCGATGATATATAGTGTTATAACAGCAGTTAAAGATTCTCTCAAAACTTCTTTGTCTTTTGTTATCCACTAGATGACTTGCTGGGCTCTTAAAACCCCAATTTGTGAATTTTCCGATAATTTTGTTGGTGTGAAAAGATTTCAAGCATTATTTCAATAGTTGCTGATATAGTAACAAGTGGAAGTGACTGCTTGAGGATGGAAGAACCCTCTTCAATTCCATTACCAACTGTAATTGGAAACATTAAGAGCCTGAAATGACCTGTTAGGTCGGAAGGCTTAGGACTTTTATTAATAGATATAAATTGAATTGCAGGTTTCACACCAACATTTGTTCTCATATATTGATGAATAATGCAAAATCTTCATTAAAATTGAATTAGTTTTCTCAGACAATATCTTGGAATGTGGCTGTATAGACTGTAAAACAATACTAAACTCTATCCAACAATTCGTGCGCATGACTGAAAAATGGACTTTTTTGCATTATACTGAAAGTATATATTGTGATATCTTAATTTAATTCTCTAGTCAGGCTGAGTCGAAAAATCATTGTTTCGTAGCCAAAAAATGTGCGCAACAATACAAAAACCCAAGTGTAATTAACTTTTTTTAATATTTTACGAGCGTTTTCGTTTGTTAACAATGGCACGCACATTTCTGGACTATGAAACAATGATTTTTCGACTCGGCTCGACTAGAGGATTAAAATAAGATACCACAATATATACTTTCATAGGCCATTAACCAATGGGAGTTTCGTGCACGAATTGTTAAATAGAGTTTAGTGTCCAGTCAAAACTCACTTTAAGCGAAAACCCGCTTATAATTTGAGCAAATAAAAGGATACATCAAATACATCTAACAACAGACTGTACAATGTAAAACTTTTGATAACTAAGTTCAAATTTCTGTCATCTGTGGCGCCACGAGAGAAACACAATTTCTTGTATATTGTCCTATTGGGAATTCTGCCAACTACTTATATTGTATTATTCTTGTCTTTTTTCCACTAACCTATATTGCAGATGGATCAAGTGGATTATCCCCGGAGAGTCTTATGGTGGTAATTTCATTTTTTCTGGACAGAATGTATCTCTTCCAGTGCTATTCTATTTATAAGAAAATGTTCCTTCATTTCTGAAACCTTCATGTTTCTTAAGTCTTCGTAATCCCCAAGATAGGAAAGACTCATAAGACCAATCACGTGTTTATTAACATGAAAATTTGTAACACAAAGTAGCAACTTTTCGAATGCTGCACCAATACTTACGTGTGTCTACGACAAAAACATCCACAAAAAAGCCGTCCCTGTAGGCAATAGGTCTACTGCCGCCAATTAGAAGTAGTCAGTCGCATGGCCTGCCTTAACATAGACCTGTCTTACTCCTTACTGTTACTGCCGGTCAGGGTTGGGCAAAAAAAGCGCTATCGCTACTGTAGCAGTGCTAAAATTTCGCTACCTTCTATTGCCAAGTCGGAAAGTAGTGCCAATTAAATTTATGCCCTAAATAGCAAAAA
Organism: Strigamia maritima; assembly: GCA_000239455.1. Lineage (NCBI taxonomy): Eukaryota > Metazoa > Arthropoda > Chilopoda > Geophilomorpha > Linotaeniidae > Strigamia > Strigamia maritima. The sequence continues at coordinate 26,551 of AFFK01019725.1, read as the reverse complement.
AGTAGTGCAAGTTGAACTACTCTCTCGCTATTTCCATACATAAGCTAAACGTTACGCAAACGTCATTCAAATAGCATTTATGTACGATATACCGTCGCTAGAGTAAATGGAACGTTCCATTACTCTGAAGTTGAAAATAGCGGAAAAGTAGTGCATCACATTTGCTACATTCGTTTCATTTTCAGCAAGTAGCGCCGCGTCGCTAAAAATTTTTCAAATTAGTGGTAGTGCAATGGCAGTTCACTATTTGATAAATTTGTAGCGCAACACTAGCGGCACTATTTTCTTCAGTAGCGTGCCCAACCTGCTGCCAGTATGAACAAAAGTTATGGTTAGTTCACAAAGTGAACATAACGTAACGTAACTTAAAGAAAGTAACGTGTGGGCTTTGTTCACTTTATTTCTAGACAATAAATTTTAAACCGACCATTCACGTAATTCTCATTCCATCTCGTTTTCATGAAATAAGCATCCGTCTTCTCATTGGTTGCCTTAATTTCTTAAATTACGTTACTTCCTACTTCAAAATTAATTTTAAAGTTAGAACTTCCAGCTTTAAACCCACAATGCTCTGCACAGCCATCATGCGAATACGTTTCAGAGTTGTGTGAACACCAATGTGAACTAACGATTAGAACCCCAGCCTAATGCCTGGTTCACACTTGTCCGACTGTTAGAAAAATTTCCCTTCAGCCATTTACTATAATCGAAAAAAAAGTTCACACTTGCTAGAAAGAATGGTTACTTCCAAGACATTGTGACCAACTCCCATTAGCTTGAGCCTGCTTGCTTGCATATTAACCTTCTAACACCTGTGCTGTGGGACTACGGTCCCAGCCCTGTACGTAGGTTTTTTTTAAATAATTTTTTTTACTTTTTCAAATTTATCTGAAAATCTCAAGATTATGATGACACATGTTTCAGAATTTTTTCAGAATTTTTTTCCAACAAATTAATTAGTAATTTGAAATGCAAAAAAGTTCTCCTTAGATGTCCAGCAATTGATAAAAGTTGTTTTCACCGCATTTTATGAAAAGTGCTTCTGTTAAGCGCCACCTATACTGTAATTATGGCGATTTGCCATAATTAGTAGCCGTGTGTTGTTATTCCAGGAAAAATTAATCAAAAATTTGCCAGGAAAAATAGGGAAAAATAGGATTGTGCCCAATAGGACTATTCGCAGCTATGTGAACACCATAGTCATATTTCCATCTTAATTGTATGATGGATTATTTAATGGAAAACAGGTGTTTATTGTAAGGAATTTTATTATATACATGCTGGTTTACATGGTAATATTTTTAAAAAAAATTAATTATAGCATTAAAAAATTAATAGTTTTAATTTGCTTTTCTAAAAAAATTATTTGGATCATGCCGGTCGCCCTTATACATCTTCTTAACTTTGATTAACCCTCATGTTTTCTTTTATATTTGATAAAATGTAGCAGTAATCATTACATTGAGAAAAAAATTCTGGTAAAAATTCTGGTAAAAATAGTCTAAATGCGTAAAAATTGACGACATCTCACCGGACGGAAATTTGCTTTCAGCAGAGCCGCAAAAATTCCATCCAAGTCGGCCACGACGAACGAAAATCTCCGTTCAAATAAATATTCGTCAATTTTGACAAATATTATCTATTTTCACCAGAATTTATCCTAAATATCATGATTAATGTTACATGTCACAAAAAATAGAAATAAAACATGAAGTTTGTTTCGAATTAAGAAGATAATTAGCTTAGAATTCGAATCGTCAATTTAGTGAAAAAACGACCGCCATTTTTAACAAATTTAACAACCAATCACAGCACGAGAACAATGCAGGCAAAGCGTAGACAGAATTGAAAATCTTCAATTCTAACTTTGCCTCAAAACCTAGATTAATAATCATCATATTTGTAATTTAACATGTAACAGCCATGGCTATATATATAACGTACTGTCTATTTCCCCGAACGGCTCGTAGCTATAATTCCTATTTCCAGTCCTCTTTACCTAGTAAGGTGAGATCAGCCCGCCGCAGGCGTTAGGCTAGGTCATGAGAAAAGTGAACTGGAATTTGAAATTCGAACGAGGAAATAGCCTTGGCGTACATATATATATATATATATATATGTTCCAGAACCAATAAACCTTTTTATTAAAGATATGTATATATTTGGATTGCGCAAGCGTAGCTTTTTTACGTTTCAATTGAACGTAAACAAAAATTCTATTGGATGTGAACCAAACCAGCCTTTAGGCTTAGCTTGACTCTATCTTCGTGTTTTACGTTTTAAGTCCGATTTTATTAAAACAAAAAAAACAAAAAAACTTACCTTTAACAATGCATTTCCCATTGTGAAATGAGCCTGGAGTGGTTTGCTGCATATTTTTTATTTCTCTTCTTCACACTTGACTCGTTTTATTGCAAGGATGTTTCCACTGCAGCCTCGCAATCACCACGTCAACCGCCACCAGTTGACTCAAACAAGAAAAAATACTCCCACAAGTGATTTGGTGCAATTGGAGCTGACATCCTCCTCCCATTTGCCATCCGCTTCTTCCACCATCTCCCTAGTGATGGGTAAAAAAGCACGTGCCCCTCATTCTGACCCCTTTCCACCCTTCGAAGGCCTCCGAAGGGAATATCAATCATCGGTGCCAGTCCCGGTGTCACGAGGAACTTCACAGGTGAGTTTAGCGTCGATGGCCATAGTAGCTGCTTACGCCGGTAAACCCTATTCTCTCTCTCGCTCTCACAGGCGAATTTCGAGAGGTACAAACGTCGGTAAACCCTATTCTCTCTCTCTCTCGCTCTCACAGGCGAATTTCGAGAGGTACAAACATCGGTAAACCCTATTCTCTCTCTCGCTCTCACAGGCGAATTTCGAGAGGTACAAACGTTGGTCCGGTCATTTTGTGAAGTAGGAAATATACGTTGGTGCGAAGGACAAGTTGACGGGTTTTCGGGTAAATTAAATTGCACTTTTATAGAGCGAGTGCCTTTTACGCATGCGTGGAAGCAAAAGATTGCAGCCGTTGCAAAGATTGCTAGGAGGACACCATGTGGCAAAACCGCAAGAGAAATAAAGCGAAGGAGGTTCCACCAAAACCACCACGTGCACAACATTTAGATGGTGGAAAAGAATCTGGTGCCGGGTAAATTAACTCTTCCCACTCAAAACCTGAGAAACGGGATTAGGAATAAAGATGGCACACAAATGTGGAAAATGCTGCGCCCTGCTTTTATTAGGCTGGCTTTCTGTTTTGCTCAAATTTATTGTCGAAAAGTCGATTTTGCTGTTGAGTCGTTTTTTTTTTATGCTGGCTAAATATGCAACTCAACCGACAATATGAAGTAGCGTTTTAGGTTTGCAATAATTTTTATACCGGTATAGCATGTTGATAATTTAAATCTTTGTAAAATTTGAAAATTTGTAAGTCTGGATTTCTCAGAAAAATCTCAACTGTGTAAATCTAGTAAATCCTTATTTTCAACTGTGTAAATCTTGTAAAGCTTAATTTATAAAGAATAAAATCTGGATTTCTAACATGTAAATCTTTTAAATCTGCATTTCTAAAGTAGACATTTTGTAAATCTGGAATTCTAATATGTAAATCTGGAATTCTCATACGTAAATCTAAATATCTCATATGTAAATCTAGAGTTCTATATGATGTAAATCTAGATTTCTGACATGTAAATTTTGTAAATCTAGATTTCTGACATGTAAATTTTGTAAATCTAGATTTCTAAAATGTATATCTGGATTTCTAAGATGTATGTCTGGATTTCTAAGATGTAAATCTTGTAAATATAATTTTTCATAAAACTTCAATTGTGTAAATCTAATAAATCTTATTTTCAACTATGTAAATCTAGTAAAGCTTATTTCTAACTGTATAAATCTGATTTTTAACAGTGTAAAACTTGCCAATCTGATTTACATATGCTTAAAAATAATATTTAAATTAAAAATAAAAATGATGAAAATCTAATTTCAATCTGTAAAATCCATGTATATCTAATTTCAATCTGTAAAAACCATGTAAATCTAATTTCAATCTGTAAAAACCACGTAAATCTAATTTCAATCTGTAAAAACCATGTAAATCTAATTTCAATCTGTAAAAACCATGTAAATCTAATTTCAATCTGTAAAAACAACATAAATCAGATTCAAATTTCAATAAACTGTATAATAAACTTTTCCCTGTCATTTTTTAAATTTATAAGTAGTTAAAATTTAGTAGACATTTTTATTCCCCAGTTCAAAAAGACTGCATCAAAACAGCAGTCTCTTTTTACAAATAGCCATCATTAGTGCATCATCATGTCCGCAACCATACCTATAAAGCAAAAAGCAACTAAGTGCTCTGTCTGTGTATCTCCCTTATTATCATTAAAAGGGCAGGTCTCCTATCAAACCCAAAATTCTGCCAATGACAATATACCAGCTTATCACCAAATACAATTAATTGTCGCATCAACAGATTCAAGCAATCTCACTCGCACTCATAACCTCGTGACAATTCCCTCATGATGTGGTGGTGGTTTTCTTGTTGCAGAGAAAAATTAGAAATGTAATCCCTTTAAGCCAATACCACAAGTAATCAAGTTATATTTCTAAAAAATAAGTGATGAATGTAAGCAAGACTAACTGGGGTAAGTACATCCAAGATACTGTTAACTAAACTCTATCCAACAATTCGTACACGAAACTAAAAAGTGAACATTTTTGCATTAGGTGCATTCAGGAACTAAAACTTGTCAAAAACGAGTTTTGCGTGTGGTTAGTTTTGTGTATGTTTTATGTATAATTCTGAGTGTGAAAATCTGAGGCACGTTTTAGCTAAGTTTTAGGCAAGTTTTAACTACGTTTTAGCTTCGTTTTAGCTTCTATCACATGACTTGAAGCAGTCATGTGACGTCTAAAACAAATGGCGCTGATCTAACTAGAGTTAGATGCTGCGCAGACGAGTGCGCAATTGTACGACACAACTCGTCTCATGAAATGCAGGAATTGTAGCGTTTCCTAAAACGCGCGTGCATGCGCGTTTCTTGACTGAAACATAAACGTTTCCGGAAATGACGACACATTTCAGGAAACAAATCGAGAGAAACGACTGAAACATGAAATGTTTTAGTTCCTGAATGCACCTATTGTACTGAAAGTATACATATATTGTGGTATCTTAATTTAATCCTCTAGTCGAGCTGAGTTGAAAAATCATTGTTTCATAGCCAAAAAATGTGTGCAACAACACAAAAACCAAATGTAAAGAATTTTTTAAAATATTTTACAAGCATTTTCATTTGTTAACAATGGTTTCTACGTTCATGCGTTCATACATTCATGCGTTCATACGTTCATGCGTTCATACGTTCATACGTTTTTGTGATCTCCCCTAATATTAACATTCACGGTGCTCCAAACGCCTGAGACTGTTGATGAGAGCTGCGCAGCCGAAACCACAGCTATTGGTGGTTATTTTTATTGAACTTTTTGGGGTCTAAAACACAAATGTTTCTTAAAACCCTTAAATGATTTTTATTTATTTTTTAAAGTTATCGGAACACGTTTAAAAAAGACATTTTGTATCCCAAACAGCTTATTTGAGCTTGGTGAAGGACATTGTTAGCCACTGCTGGCAGGGCGCTATTTCCAAACTCACAGTTGGTATTCCCCATGTTAAATGCGTTAAATGCAATTCTCGATTTTGTCTCGCTTTTATCTCGCACTCTTTTGTATTATCGTCTGCTCGTTTTAACCCGAAAACATTTTTCAAAAAAAATCTCTGAAAAAATTATTTGAAGATTTTAAACAATGCTTGATCCAATGAACCAATAAAAACTGTGATGTCGTAAACCCTTTAACTTCTGATAAAAAAAATAAATCCCCACTTTCAATACTAAACTTTTCATCAGTTTGAAAATTTTCCAAATATTGGCGACGACGAATGATAAAAAGGTCGCTTCCAAACCGATAGATTATTGATTACGGTAGCATTTTCTGAATTTATTTTTGAAATCATTTTTTTGGAAGGACATTCAGAGTGCAAGATTTACAATCCTAAAGCCGGTTTCCTCCAGGCTCAGCGTATGATATATATATATAACATCGAAAACGTTAAAAATTTCCATTGGAATTTATTCTATCAACCACATTCCATCTTAAGGCATAGAAGAAAATGGAGAAGAGGGAGAGAAGGATATGTAACATCTTTTTTCCCTCCTCCTCCTCCATCATGTAGAGCACAAAGGAATCGCGCAGTCGATCCGGCCAAATCGTGTTGTAGAAATGCAGAAAACGAACTCATCCACTTTTCCGCTTGATTCAATTCCGGACGAGATGAAGAAAAAAAATATATATATTTTTTCAGGATGAATGGATGCAGGCTCCTCCCCAGCACTTGCCTCGCCATTTTAACTTTATCGCCGCAATTCCTTTTCGCCCGCAACCACATCGCACTTTCAGCCACGTCAACTTGCCAATTCCAAAATCACTATGGCACTAAATCAACCATTTATCTTCGTCTTTTCCTAATCTTCTTTTACTTGTCTTATTCAATTTGTGGAATTGCATTAAAATTCAATGACGCAATATCAAATGGGGAAGTTTAGTCTCTGGATATTAGCGTTGAAGATTTGGCCACATTCGGATGTAGCGAAGAACAAAAATGGAACACCTTAAAAGCTTCATGCGGTTCTCTAAAGCCTAGTTCCCATGCATGCGTTAAAACTCGTGCGTCAAAGCAGGAAAGCACCATCTGGTCTTACGAGTTTAGCCAGTGCGTTAAAGTTGAATTGTTTCAACTTCATCCCCACATACGATAACGTGCTGAAAAGCACAGCGTGTTGGCTTTCGATCAGTGATACAACCAGTGTTGCACGCGTTACACATAAACAGTAACTAGTTACCGTTATAGTTACTGTTTTAAAAAATAACTAGTTACTACAGTTACCGTTATCTGGTGTAACTGCAGAAAAGTAACTAGTTATAGTTACGTTCTTTAAGTTAACGTTACAGTTACTTTTGCGTTACTGTCAAAAAAAATTTAATGAAAAAGTGAAAAAAAAGATGAAAAATAATATAAAATTTTTAAAAATAGCAAAAACATTTATTAATAATTAATAATAAAGTTAAAATTAATGAAAAATTCAAATAATTATTTGAATGGGAAAAATAGAAAATGTAGTCATCTATTCAAATAATAACCAGAAACAGAATGATTTTATTATATGTATGATTGTATGATATGATGAATTGTTGAATTGTTGACTTATTGTCACTATATGACACTGCACAGTGCATACGTAGTAACGCACAATGTAACGCAAAGTGTGACGTTACTGCGTTACCATGGAAATTTAAAAAACGTTATCGCTACGTTATGACAATGCCGTTTGTAGCGCGTTACGTTAACGTTACGTAACGTTAATGGTATTAACGTTAACGTAACGTTAAAAACGTAACGTTGTTCAACACTGGATACAACAGAGTTCCCATGCATCGCGACATTTTAGTGCATGACGAATGCATGAGAACCAGGCTAAATACCATATTCTCTTAGCAACAACGCATGATGGTAATTATCTGGTCAATTAATAATCAAATGGACAAAATGACGAAAAATTCGAATTATCCGGCATGCCGTTCTTTCCGAGGGAATACGATAGCAATATATATGTTCACATACGTTCATGTTTTGATTACTGTTAGCATTCTCTGTTTGTTGCTAGTGTCCCAGACAGTTGGATCTGCTGATGAGATCTTCGATGGTCGAAAACACTGTGATAAAATTGGGATAGGGACGTGTCTGTATAATGGTAGTTAAAAAATGAAACTTGTTTAATTTTAAATTTTATTTATCTATAATAGTGTAATCTATTACACGTATTGAATTTGTGGTTCTCTTTCCTCACTGTCACAATTTGGCACCTTTTCTTAAATTCCCTCTCCCCATCATGACATCGAGCATAGAAGTCCCATATTACTTAGAAGTAGAAAACAAAATTCCAATTATCACACACGTTGAATCACATCCATATAAATGTTAGAATTTAAGTTGCAAATTGGTTTTAGAAAAAGATATACACTGAAAAACCATGTGATTGCACATTAACAATACAAACATCTGTGTACTGAAAAATAAAAAAATAAACGGTTTATATTTGTTGCATTGGTTAAGCTCTATTGGTTTGCTCATCCTTCTTCATTCCAAGCACATTTTGGCCATTTTTCTGCATCAAAATAGTCAAAACATGCGAGTTTTCTCACAATTTGGATAAGAAATTGTTGCAAACATGTCAAATAAAACAATAATAAAAGAAAAGTGATTTCTGGAATTGTCAATCACTTTGTTACTTTTTTTTATAGGCAAAATTTCTATATTTCCTCTCCAGATGGTGCTGATAAATACACAATAATTCTGATTTTCTCGACCAATCAAATCGATCGATTTCTCATGCCGTATTCCCTCGGAAACAACGGCTTGCCGCTAATTACGAGTCTGAACAGTTTTTGACAAGTAGACAACTGGTCAATTAATAATCAAATGGACAAAATGTCGGAAAATTCGAATTATCCGGCATCCTGATCTGACTCGTCATTAACCGGCAGGCCGTAGTTTCCGAGGGACTACAGTACTTAGAATAATTAACCATGTGACTAATTAAGTTTTGGTTCTGCAGCAGTAGTAAATGTCGAAACGATGATTTCTGCTTGATCAGGCACGTGAAACAACTTTATTGCAATTTGAGTGAACCTTCCATCATGATTCAGCAATTTTTACATTTTGCACAAGCGACGTTCATTAAGCCGGCATTTGCCGAATGGCCGTTAACAATGGTGATTTAACAAAACCAAAAACTAAATTTTCAATCACGTGTCGTCGAGTTTGACCCCCAATGTGCAATTTAAGTTAAACCAAATACTTAGGTCGTTGAATTGGGATTACACATTGAAAAAAAATTGCTGAATCATGATGTGGTCATCCTCACTGCAAATCTAGGTGTCTAAATTTTGTTTTAGGCACTTTATAATAGCTTTGTATTGTTGTGCATCTTGAATATATGGATTATTAAGCTTATTCAATGGAATAACTTCATTCTTTTTTCAAACAATTAAAAATAACAGCTGATAATTTAATTTTTTTAAATATAAAAATGTTTTTAGTAAAGAAAAACCAGATTTTTACGTAGGTGCGGAACACGCACCTACGTCGGCTACAATGTTATCTGATGGTCCGTCAAAATAATTTTTCATTATTTATCACAAATTTTACTATTTTCTAGCTGGATTCTCATGGAATAAATTAGCCATGATAGAATAGACAATTTATCAGCTAAAGCTAATTTTAATTCAAAGTTCTTCCAAGCACTAAAAATCAGCTCAAAAAACAACCCTAACACAAACATAATTTTTAATCATATTTTTTTAAAAAGAAGCGTTCACAATCTAAACGACTTATCTGGCTTATTAATAAATCAGGATTATGCCAGATTAAGATAAGTCAAATTATGGTTTTAACTTTGAATGCACCTTACGCGTATGATTTAAAACTTCTAATTTTAATGTGCGCCATTATTTTGAAATAAAGACAAAATGAATAATGCTTAGTTCCCACTTGACAGAAATTCCGGCAGAAAATTTTCAGCTGCAGAAAATTTTGAGTGCAGAAAAGTATGTGGACTGAAAAGTGGGCAAAAAATGCAGAAAAGTAGAATTTAAAAATGGATGCCAGCTAAGGAAGACAATTTATAAACACTGCTGCTTTCTACACAAAATTTTCTGCAGCAGAAAATTTTCTGCCGGAGTTTCTGCCAAGTGGGAACTAAGCATGAAAAGCAATTATACAGTCACGTCAGATAAAATGATAGTAGGCCTTTCATTGTATTCCAACAACGTCTTCAGCTACAGCTAAAAAAGAAATACAACAAATGCATTTGGAAATTTTCAACAAGATTGTTGTACAAGGGATTTTGATGTAAATGACTTTTATAACGAGGCTGGACTATAGATTCTTTACTACTGTATCAAACAAAAAGTTTTACTCATCAGTGAAGATGCGTGATGTTTCCAAACTCATCCAAAGGTCATCGTTGAGATGAAGAGACTTATTGTAGTAACTTTAGTAAAGAACAGCCTCATTACAGCGAGTCTATAAAAGGTACACTAATATAATACTAACATAAACTCTATTTAACAATTCGTGCACGAAACTCCCATTGGTTAATGACTTACGCATTGTAGGTATTGAAAGTATATATTGTGATATCTTATTTTGATCCTCTAGTTGAGCGGAGTCAAAAAAAGATTGCTTCGTAATCCAAAAATTTGCGTGACTTTGTTAACAAACGAAAACGCTCGTAAAATATTTTAAAAAATTATTTACATTTTCTATTGTTGCGCACATTTTTTGGCTAGAAAACAATAATTTTTCGACTCGGCTGGACTAGAGGATTAAAATAAGATTCACAATATATACTTTCGGTACAATGCAAAAAAGTTCACTTTTCAGTTTTGTGCACGAATTGTTGGATAGAGTTTAGTTTAGATTGCAACCACTAGGCTCTAACTTTGAGTTCCAAATGTTACCTTTAGAGGCTGCAACATTCGTTTGCTGTATAACAAGATTTTCAAAATATGCGACCATTCTATACTCTATTATTTCGTGCGCGAAACTCCCATTGGTTAATGACCTATTGTACTGAAAGTATATATTGTGGCATCTGATTTTAATCCTCTAGTCGATCCGAGTCAAAAAATCATTGTTTCTTAGCCAAAAAATGTGCGCAACAATAGAAAAACCCAAATGTAAATAATTTTTTAAAAATATTTTACGAGCATTTTCATTCGTTAACAATGGCACGCACATTTTTGGACTACGAAACAATGATTTTTCGACTCAGCTCAACTAGAGGATTAAAATAAGATGCCATAATATATACTTTCGATACAATATAGGTTATTAACCAATGGGAGTTTCGCGCACGAAATAATAAATAGAGTATAGCGTTAAGGACTATACCATTCAAACAATTTGAAAACGTTTGTTATAAGAAGAGTTTACACTTTAAATGAGAGTGTATAACAAAGAAATTGTGCAAATTCTTCAACAGTGGTGCCTAGATTGAGTAAACCAGACATCACATTTGCAAAGACGAAAAAAATCCATAATACTGAGCAAACACAGCTTCAAAAACAACTTGATTATTTGCTTTGTTTTTATTTACCATTTGCTTTGTTATTCAATATTTGGAATGGAATACAATCCAATTTCAAATCTTTGAGTCATACAACTCTTATTGTAAGTTAACTCTTTATAAAATAAAAGTGTAGCCAAAAAATTGATTAAATTTTGGAAAAGATTGGTAAACATCTGTCAACTTAATACTGTCTATTTGGTGGGGCTTCCATTTTGCTGTTCGAACGAACCCAAAGACATTTATTACAACAACAGCATTTATTATTCAACAAGTTAGAAAATGCTTCAAGACATGTCTTCTTATAAATCCTGACAAAGTTGGTGTCATTGCTTCAATACTAGAATAATACTGTATTTTGACTGCATATTTTGACTGCAAGAGATAGCAGGTCATGATTAGACGAACGCTTCTCTTTGTGACTATAAACTGATTGCTTGCTACACTACGTTTACTTTATTTTTTCTCTTCCATGACGCATCAAGTTCTTGCTTTACTGTTACTGCTAAGTGTGGCACAAGTAGGAACTATAGGGATGCACCGGATCCAAGGATCCAAAAATCATGGGATTCCGGATGCCGAATTTCACTGAATTTTTAATTTATTATTTATTTAAATTCCGAATATCGGTCGAATACCGGATTATTTCATCTGAAAATCCCGAACACCGAATTTACACCGGATTTACAAGGGATCTCAAAACCAAATTTTAAAAAATTAAAAAAATTTTAAAAAATTAGAAAATAATAAAATTATTATTAAAAGACACTTTATTTATAATATTATTGTTTGTATACAACTAAATTTCGACCAAATACCGAATTTTGCCTAATTTTTGTTTTTTATTCAGAAAAAAAATAAAAAAAAAAATTTACTAAAAGACAAAAATTAGGCAAAATTCACCAATTCGGTATTCGGTCAAAATTTTGAACAATTCCGAACCGGATATTTGGAACCAGAACTTTTCCAAATATCCGAATACCGAATCTTTTTATTTTCAGCCGGATTACCGGACACCGAAGCTGAATCCGGATCCGGATATCCGATGCATCCCTAGTAGGAACCCAAGTTAGAAAATTCAACAAGTTAGAAAATGCTTCAAGACATGTCTTCTTATAAATTCTGACAAAGTTGGTGTCATTGCTTCAATACTATAATAATACCGAATTTTGACTGCATTTTCCAATAGACGCCGTCCTTGAATTCCCGCTGCGGCGATTATTTGAAGTGTTTTCCAGTTTTGAGGTTCTTGTATTATAATACGTTTTGCCATGAAACATTTGCATATACGCCGTTTCGCCTAAAATGGCGGCGAAACGGGAAATCCCGTTTCACCTAATCCCGTTTCACCTAAAATTTTCAGATTTCAGACATTTCAAAAATTTGTAACCGCGCCCAATGAGGATGTATATAAATCAGGCGCTGTAGGCGCAAAGCAGGTTTTCTGATACATTCCGGTATAGTAGTGAGTTCATTTACTGGATGAGTTTTGATGTGATTTCTGAAATCAGAAATTTTAGGCGAAATGGGATTTCCCGTTGGGTATCGATCACTTGTCCGAGTGGTCGATTGTCCGAAAAACGGAAAAAGCTGACCGGTACGTTTGTCCGAATGATTTCTGACAAACGTACCGTCGGACAAACGTTTTCTGACAATCAACCATTCGGACAAACGGAACACGTTTTTGTCTTAAAAACGTTTTTTGGTCCAAAAAACGTTTTTTTGTTTGAAAAACGTTTTTGTGCACACTAATTTTGGTTGATGTAATCTCAGCTCCTAATTCCTATAATCCTGAGAAAAGTGACCAGGTTGTTCATGAAAAATCCTACAACTACTCATGTGGAATTAGTTATTACGGCACTTAAAGCTTGGACTAATATCTACACGTTTGTTGTCTTTTGTTACTTGTTAATAAATAGCTCCAAATGCATACAGCCCTGACAAAAGTGATGAAAATGTCCAGGAGTCAACTCCGCTTTATTTTTTCGGTGCTAAGATTAAAGACCCAAGTCCCTTTAACGTTCCAGATACTAATTGGAAACCTAATGCAATATTGATGTTACCAACTGTTACTAACTATACCAACTTTCAAATACTAATTTTGGTGTTGTAATCTCAGCTCCTAATTCAAATACAGTCCTGTATATTTGTTTTATTTTTTTATCTTTTCTATCTTTTTAATTTTTATTTCATCTTTTATTTTCATTAATTTTTCGACGCCATTTGTCCGAAAACCGTTTGTCAGAATGGTCGTTTGTCCGAAATTTTTCGGACAAACGACCATTCTGACAAACGGCGTCGGACAAACGGCGTCGGACAAACGTTCGTCGGACAAGCGGCGTCGGACAAACGTACCACACTCTTCCCGTTTCGCCTAAAATGGCGCCAAAAACAAAATTAGGCAAAACACCACTTCCAATAGTCAATTATACAGGGTGTATCAGAATTCATGTTACACAGAAATAGGGAGTATAGAGAGAGACCAGGAGATCACGTTTCCACTAATCAAAATTCTCAAATTCTCAAATAAAAACACAATCGGTTGCCAACAGCAGAAGTTTATTACAAGAGATGCTCTAGTGCATCCCTAGAGCATCTCTTGTAATAACTTCTGTTGTTGGCTACCAATTGTGTGTTTTTATTTGAGAACTGCACTTTAACCTGGCAAACATGGGTGATGTGCGTGACGCGGGATATTTGAAATCTTCCATTGTTTTGGGGCTGTGACTAAGTGGGAAAATTTTTTTGGAAATTTTGATTAGTGGAAACGTGATCTCCTGATCCCCCTCTTTACCCCCTATTTTGGTGTAACATGAATTCTGATACACCCTGTATAAGAAATAAGAAGAAATGGTAACTTCAGTATGTCTGTAATAAGTGAATTAACCTGGTTGCAGGTTAATTCACTTATCCATCCAGCATTGAATGCATCTAATGGTTATTTGATCAATAGTTCACACAGACATATTTAACCAAACAACAAAATGTTGCTCAATATTATTGGAAAATCTATCCGCAGTCATGCAGTCATTTAGTCGATGCGCCTTTTGTCCAACTTCTTAATGCAATAATTATTAGAAACCAATACAATTTGTTCCTTAATTAAAATTGCAAATAATCCAATGTTTGCTGAAACTGGTATTATCTGCAATTACTTTCTTGATCAAATCATTGTGCAATATGCAACAAAGATCTTCCTCATGAGGCTTCATTCAAATCTGTCAACATTCTCCAATCTCCAAATTGAGCAGAGCAGAAAACCCACAAGTCAACACTTTAATAAATTTTCTCTCTTTCTCTCTCCTCATATTAGATCTTCAATTAGATTTCCAATTAAAAAATATTTGAACATCATTATCCTGACATGGCATTTCTAATACCACTATTTTTTTCTGAAGCCCTTCCCTATATAACCATTATAAAAAAAAATGAAAAATGGCTGCCAGGTTAATCATGCCCACAATTGATAATCAACATGCAAAATTTCTCATGCCACTTCAAATATTCTTCCTCTTAATTACATTTCAAAAATTTACATGCTTATTAATTTGAGCATTTTTCTAACACCCTTAATTCTTTTCCCATTCGTTTAATTTCATCCGACCTACTTCTTGTTTGTCTCGTAAACAAACCTATTATTTCCTCCATTAGCATTTTTTCTTTATACATTTGTTTATAAATGTATAATGGTTAGTTCACGTTGAACCTAACGTAACTTACCAAAAATTAACGTAACTTAAGAAAAGTGACGTATGGTTTTGTTCACAGTGTTTGTAGACAGTAAATGTAAACCAACCAGTCACACAATTTGTCATTCCGTCTCGTTTATCATGCAAAAAGCAGCTGCCGTCTCATTGGTTGCCGTAATTTCTTAAGTTACGTTACCTCCTACTTCAAAATCAATTTTAAAGTAATTTTAAATTCACAATACATTATGCAGGATTACGTTTCATTACGGAGCGGTGTAAACTAACCATCAGAACCCCAACCTAATGCATAGTTCACATTTGTCCGAGTTTATTTCTGTAAAAGATATGTTTTAGCAATGGTGGCACCACTAGCAGTGAGAACAACTGAACTGTAGAGTTTGACTACTTCTCTCTTCACAAACTATAACTGTAGTATGGTTATAACTGTAGTATGGTTATAACCATGGCCACAAGTCTACAGGCACGTTCAAATTCATTTAGATAATTTAACTTATTCACCATAACCGTCTTATGCTTAGTTCACACTTGAACCACTTTTGTAGAAGTTATGACTTTCTAAAGGTTTAATTTCTACAACTTTCAATTCATTTTTTTCTTTCTGTTCACAATTGTGAAGAAGTTTTGTAGAAGTCATTTAACTTGCCTGAAAGTCCTATTATAGCCCAAGGCGGCTAATCGGTTGGCAATCGTTTCGAAAATAATGCAATTTCGCTTTATTGAAGTTAAATCACATTGTATTGTATCACCAAATATCAAGAAGTGATTTTATTTCACCTTCAGCCCATGTGCTCCACTTGGCCACCATTTTATTTGAATGAAATCTGGCCACTGGTCAGTCTAGTGATTGGTCAGGAAGTGTGTTTTAGAGGTATGACGGCAGGTTGTAGAAAAGATTTCTTAAACTTAAGTTGTAGAAAAGTCTGACATTTTGATCCGAGTTGTACAAAACCCGATCAAGTGTAAACGCAAGACTTTCTGAAAGTGGGTGGGTTTTGTACAAAAGTGGTTTAAGTGTGAAAGTGAAATTTTTGACCATATATGAGAAAAAACGTTAAGATACTGTATATAAACAAATTTGAATGTGGCTAGTGACTTTCAAATTCTCTGTACTATATTCAGGTATAGTGTGCTCTAGAATAGTTATAATTATAAGGTTTGCATTATAGTTATAGCAATACTAGGAGTTTTATAATGCGTGATTCCCACTTGGCAGAAACAGAGCAGAAAAAGATAGCTTTCTGCCCAATTTTCAGATTTCGATTATCCTAATCCCTTTAATTAGGCAGAAAATAGTGGGCAGAAACAGAAAAAGTTAAATTTCTGCTCAATTTTCAGAAAATTGGGCAGAAATCTACTTTTTTCTGCTCTGTTTCTTCCAAGTGGGAATCAAGCATAAGGGTTATAAGATAGAAATAGTTGTTGAAACTTAAAATATTCAGTTATAGCATCAGTTGGTCATAAACGTACAGTTTTGAGTTTTCCACTATAATTATAGCCATACTGGGTTTTTTTAGCGTATTCCCTCGAAAACAATGACATGCCGGTAAAGGTGCGTCTGACCAGTTTTTGACAAGTAGGCAACTGGTCATTTTTCCAGCATGTTTTAAAATTCGAATCAGTGCTGTAAAACCTAACATAACAGTCACTTTATCCGGCACCCTGGTAAAACTCACTATTATCCGACATGCCTTTGTTTCCGAGGGAATACGGCACTACGGTATAAGGAAAAAGTTGCTGCCGAAAACTCTGTATTAAAACACACATGTTCTGTACACGGGTTACTTTAAGATACCACTGAAGAAGACTGGTAAACAGTCGAAAGATTTATGGTAGATAGAATAATGACGATTAACTAGAGTATATCCATATTATCATTACACAAAATTTTAAATCTTAATTATGATATGCATTAAACATAGATGTTTTAGGTTACTTTAACCAGACTGCGTGCACGTAAATACTTTTCAAACCCACCTACTGTATAAACAGACCACTTAATTGTCTCACTTATAAACCGCAAACCATTAAACCACATTATTTATTAACAAAACACCCCCGAACATCAATCAAACACAACCCACATAACAAATTGAATAATTACCATACATATTCCCTATAACAAATCTCCAACTAAACCATTTTACATTCTCGCTATACTGGGTTTTCACTGTATGTATATCTCTCTCTATCCGGCACAGGCTTGACGTTTAACATTTTTTCCCCATAATACCAACCATTAATCTCACAAAATGTCCACTTTTTTCCCCCTCCCAACAGTCTTTAAAGTCTATCGCGCTTAGATGTAAGCAAAGGGATAAATTCGAGAAGCAGCTGTAAGAAACCCCAGAGCAATTACTACACCGGTTGTGTGCGTGTAAGCCAAAGCTTATTTTCAATCGAGAGAGAAAAAAAGGAAAAAGTTGAGCAGCGGGTGTTACCGAGACTGGGAACAAAGAAGACATTAATGGCGAGTTGAAGGAGCAGCTGCTGGAAAAAGCCGTCGTTGCTACTGTAAATTTGGCGCGGAATCGGTACACTCATAGGAATAAAGTCTCCATTCTACTCCATTTCTGGAGTAATGCATTGTCCTGTGGCCAACTCCATAATCAGAGTAATGGGTACTCCAAAACGAGAGTTTGGTGTGTGAAAAACTACATTTTTGAAGTAACAGTACTTTGAAATAGAATATCAAAACTCTCAAATTAAAGTATTATTACCGTATTCCCTCGGAAAGAACGGAAAAACCGAGTTTGACCAGATTTCAAAAACCGAACATCTGGTCATTTTTACGGCATGCCGGAAAAATCGAATCAGTGCCGGAAAAATCGAATCATGCCGGAAAAATCAAATCATGCCTTAAAAATCGAAACAGCGCCAAAACATATATTACGAAACAAGTCATGTTACACATTTACCAGTTTTATGATATCGATTGTTACGAGTGTGTCAGTAGGGGTATTCAGAAACTGTCGCATAAGTGCGCAAATGCGTAAGTGTGAAAATGTGATTTCACACAAGCGCACCGGAAGCCTCATAGGCTTCATGTTATGTTATGTGACTCACACGGGCGACTCACACTCACACCCAAAGAGGTGCGCATAGTGCGTTTCACATGTGATTGCAAATGGTGGGCAGGCATAACTGCCTAGAACTAAAATTATGGTACCTCTTGCCTAGTATTAAAATTATATGGTACCAACAGTTATGGGTTTTAGTGTTGCCTGGATCAATATGGCGTCTCATTATTTTAGTACTAGGCATGTGGTACCTTTTTTATAACTTTGGTACCATAATTTTAGTATTAGGCAAGTGGTAACATTTTTAATTTTGATACCTAATTTTAGTCTTGGACATATGGTACCATTATTAACATTTTCAACTTTGGTACCTAATTTTAGTCTTGGACATATGGTACCATTATTAACATTTTCAACTTTGGTACCATTTTCAACTTTGGTACCATTTTCAACTTTGGTACCATTTTCAACTTTGGTACCATTTTCAACTTTGGTACCATTATCAACTTTGGTACCAAAGCTAAAAATGGTACCAAAGCTAAAATGGTACCAAAGTTAAAATGATACCAAAATTAATAATGGTATTAAAGTTGAAAATGATACCAAAATTAATAATGGTACCAAAGTTGAAAATGGTACCAAAATTAATAATGGTACCAAAGTTAATAATGGTACCAAAGTTGAAAATGGTACCAAAGTTGAAAATGGTACCAAAGGTATTTGATACCATTTTTAACTATACACAATTTGAGAAAACTTTGGAATATAATCGTCTTCCCGCCTGTTTTGGGCACTGAGCATGCGCAGTGTGAGTTTCACATACACACTCACACACTTGCGCAATCTTGCATTTTGGGTGTTTCAGAAACTTTGCGCACTGAGCATGCGCAGTGCGAGTTTCACATTTTCACAGTCTCACACTTGCACACTCATGCGCTGTTTCTGAATACCCCTAATGTGTCAGCGTGATTAGTGCAAAAGCTTAAATATAATGCGCGTCTGTATACGCGAACGTATACACGACATATACGCGAATGTATACGCGAATTTATACGACGCGACGTATACGCGAACGTATACACGACGTATACGCGAATGTATAAGCGAATTTATACGACGCGACTATTTTGGACTTTTTTGTATTCGAATTATCCGGCATGCCGGAAAATTCGAATTTTCCGGCACCCTGGTCGGATTCGCCATTATCCGGCATGCCGTTCTTTCCGAGGTAATACGGTACTCTTTTAAATGTGAGAGTTGGCCATGGGACAAAATGGAGTAAAATGGAAACATTTTTTGTGTAGCGGGTGTAGTGAGTGTAGCGGGCCATTTGGGCATCTCATTCAATCTAGGCATGTCGATCCTGGCGGTAATGAACTAGGGCTAAAAAGATAGTCTGCTGGCCCATTGTCGTCGGGGACCTCATTAGCGGCGTGCGAGTCGCTTTGCATTGCTTCAGTCGTGCGCAACCGCAGTGCACACAAGAGGTGCAGGAGCAAAGGAAAACGGCATTCGCGTCTTTTTTAATGACTTCTCTCTCGCGCTGCCAGCTTATCTGATGCTCTTTCTTCTCTCTCTTTATGATCTGTTCTTCTTCTTTTTTTCTTCTTTTTTTAAAAGGATGGTGAATACAAGTTTATGTAGTGTGCATTTAGGTTTTGTTTTTTTCAATCTTAGATGCAATTTGGATTAAATTGCATAGTGGAATGAGGTTTTGTTTTTGTTTTTTAATTATGTGGAATATCTTGAATAATGATGTTTTGGGGTATATGTATGATTTTTTTGTTTTTATCGGATTTTTGGTTATTTTTTAGTTTTTTAAAATTTCTTTAGTTCATGCAATCTTGTGGTTAATAAATCAATTATTTTGGCATATTAAACCAGTAAATTTGTTTTAAACAACCTTAGGGTCATCATCAGAGTGTTCAAACATTCAAGTTATATTGGTAAAATGTAATGAAATCAAAAGTTCATTGACCAAAGACAAAATTCAATCTAAACTCCGTTCCCAAAACATTGCAAGAAACTCCCATTGGCTATAAAGCCTTTTCCCAGAAATTTTTTAATGCACTTATAAAATAATTCGAAAAATGACTACAAAAGGGCATAAACGAACATAAAAGAACATAAACGAACATAAGCGAACATAAACGAACATAAACGAACATAAATGAACATAAACGAACATAAATGAACATAAACGAACATAAACGAACAAAAACGAACATAAACGAACATAAACAATCATAAAAATGACCATATATGGTAGTTTTTGGTAGTTTTTTGTATTAATGTGCAAGCAGACAGGCTCCAACCAATGGGAGTTTCTCGCAATGTTTTGGAAACGGAGTTCAGGTGATTCAATCCTGAAAACAAGTTGCTTATTTGCCGTAAGAATTTTTTTGTAAGGCAAGTTTGACGTAAATTACGTCATAGTTGCCTTATAAAAGTGATTAAAGTGACTTTAGAGAAAAGACAAATACAACTTACTTCTTTGAATAAAAGTCATTTGTTTTTACTGCACATGCTCAGTTAAAACAACCAAAATGGCTTCCTCAAAATTACTTGTCACTCTGTAGTATTACCTTGGTCAAATGAAGAAGAAACACAAATTGCTAATTTACTTTCAGAATTAGGCAAAAATCAGATTAGTAAATTGTTTTTGCTCGATCTAACACAAAGCGGTAGCAATTTTGATATGAGCAAACAAAGCTGGGTGCGCATGAACAATTTTAAAGTGTGTTCATTGAAAAGTTACTTTTCCATAAGGCCGATAAGAAGAAGTGACTTATCCTTTTCAGGATTGACTGTATCTAAACTCCCGTTTCCAAAATATTGCAAGAAACTCCCATTGGCTAGAGCCTTTTCCCAGCAATTTTTTAATACACGTAAAAAAATAATTCGAAAAATGACCATAAAAAGGCATAAACGAAGATAAACGAAAATAAACGAACTTAAACAAACATAAAACGAACAAAAACGACCATAAACGATCATAAAAATGACCATATATGGTAGTTTTTGGTGGTTTTTTTGTATTAATGTGCAAGCAAACAGGCTCCAACCAATGGGAGTTTCTCACAATGTTTTAGAAACGGAGTTTAGTATATAGCAAATTGTTTGAAAGTGACTTTTTATAATTTGCTGTAATGACATTGGACTGTAATAATTGAAAATTTGATCTTCGATAGTTCGTAATTTTATATTTTGATCTATTAAAAATACCCATTATAATGTGGACTGCTGTTGTTTAATTGTTGTTTTTCTTTTTTTTTATATATAATAGTTATTGTTAAGTGTTTTTAATTTTGGATTTTGAAATTGTATAAATTTTTTTAAAAAAATGAAAGTGAAGTAAAAATTGAAGTTTAAAAGAATATTATCAGTTTTCTTAGATATTAGGTGCGTTCATTTCTTAAAAACCGTTTTCAGTAAAAATTATATTTAAGAAAATAACTCTCACCAGTTGATATGTTGTCTATTTGCCACTTATTTGCTGCCTGTTTTTTTTTAAATTGAAAGCACCTATTGTTAAATTTATTGTAATTTTCATACATTTTTGGAAGTTTATGAATATAGAAATTTGTTGTTTTGTCAAAATTTCTTAATTTTTTTCTCAAATTGGGTCAAAATTATTCAAAAATTTTCACAAATTTGACCAAAATCAATCAAAAATTTCCCAATTTGACCAAATCAAATCAAAAATTCCATAAATTTTGTCAAAATTCATCAAAAATTTACCCAATTTGACCAAATTCCACAATTTGACCAAATCCAATCAAAAATTTCCCAAATTGACCAAATCAAATCAAAAATTCCACAAATTTGGTCAAAATCCACCAAACATTTTCCCAAATTTGACCAAATTCAATCAAAAATTCCACAAATTCGACCAAAATCAATAAAAAAAATTTACAGTACCAAATTTTACCGGCAGAATTTTACCAAAAATTAAAACAAAAAATGACTTATTGATTTGCATATTCAAAAATATCCCAGCCAGCGCTATCCTATAATTTCCATAACCAAATACAAAATGTTGCCTTCTAATATTACCTACTTATTAATAACCAATCGAATAATCTTGCACATAATAACCAACATTTTTACTTACCCCCCCCTTGAAAACACCCTGCCAAGTGATTGACATCAACTTTAAACTCCATTTTTGTATAATCAATCACCACAAGTGGTTTCAACCAATATGACAAAGCACAAATTTAAAAAAAATAAATAAATAAATAAAAAAATCGCTCAATTTCTAGAATTTAATTAAAAATTCATACCAGTATGCAATAATCACACATAACCAAACACCTGAATAGCCAATTATCCGCAACTTTTATCTATTCGCTACATAACGGAGTTGGACCGCATCGATTCCATTTTTAATACTAAATAATAGCTAAATAGAAGGCGAGCGAGTCTCTTCTTTCACCCAACCCGAGTCTACTTGATCCTAAAATGACATCCAAAAAAAATGTACACAGTACCATATTTTGGCACATTCGATATTATAGTAAATGTACTAAAAAATCATTATGACCAGAATTCTTGATGAAATAAGCCATACATCCTGGATGTGTTAGAGGTATGTACGCAGTTAAACATCTTGGAGTATCATTGGATTTGGAATAAAATTCTGGTCACAATGATTTTTTGAAAATTTTGATTGATGACAACCATTACATAGCTCCATTATGACTTTTTGAGGGTTTCGCAGACCCATACATCCAATTTAGAAAAGTTGCCCGAGAAATTGAACATCCTAGATAAGTTTAATTTTTAATTTTATCTTCGACAGTTCTCGAGATATTGTCAAATTTGCAAAAACCTGATTTTGATGGTTTTTAATTTTTTTCTCAGTAACTACTTAATCAATCTTCAAAAATTGTACACGAAATGATCGCTCTACCGTTCCTATAAATCCTCTTAAAACCGTTTGTCTGTCAGTATCACAGCTTTTAAGAAATTTCCATTTTCTGACTTTAAAAGAGTGCCTGTTTCCATTTGTTTGGCAAGGAGGTGTATTTTGCCATTCGATATTTTGGTATTCGATATTTTGAATTTCTATATTTTGGTATTCGACATTTCGTGGTACACAATCACAAAAATGAAGCTATTGTTTGACTTCTTCAATTTAATAATTTAAAAATTTGATAATTTTGTCACATAAATTGTTTCTAATCCATTGTTTATCAATCAAATAAATAAATATTTTCACATTTTAACACCCAAATAATACAAAATCCATTTTTCACACAAATAGTTAGATAATCCGATATTTGTCAATCAAACAATGAATAATTCACTAGTTAAAATATATTTAAACACTATATTTAACACTTTAACACAAGAAAAACAATGTCATAATCGCATTTTCCCAACCTCCACAATGAAGATCCTGAACTAATTTCACGAATCCCACACCGATACACACCCACATACATAATTAAAAAACAATATTTACATTTACAAATTCAACTTAACTTGATCCTAACCCCAAATGTCCACCTTTTATCGATCACCGGACACAAATTAAAAGCGAAAAACAAAACAAAACAAAAACCAAAATCAACCAACCTTTTCTTACAGATACAATTTCGTCATATTTTTTTCCCGTTACCGTTATGGCTTTAATCTATATTTACATTTACGTAATACCTTACACTAACTCCCTGTGATAAATATGTAATTTACCAATATCTAAGTTGCCGCTTGCGTCCATAAACTTAATTCTCTCTCTTACGGTACCGATATGACGAAATGAATCATTACCATTATGAATTTAGTAAACATTTACATTTACGTACCACCTTACATTAACTCCCTGTGATAAATATGTAATTTACCAATATCTAAGTTGCCGCTTGCGTCTATAAACTTAATTCTCTCTCTTACGGTACCGATATGACGAAATGAATCATTACCATTTTGAATTTGGTGAACATTTACATTTACGTACCACCTTACATTAACTCCCTGTGATAAATATGTAATTTACCTATATAATCCTACGATTCTAAGTTGCCGCTTGCGTCTATAAACTTAATTCTCTCTCTTTCGGTACCGATATGACGAAATGAATCATTACCATTTTGAATTTAGTGAACATTTACATTTACGTACCACCTTACATTAACTCCCTGTGATAAATATAAATATTTAATTTACAGATATGATCCTAAGTTGTGAAATTTGTCTATGGACTAAATTCTCTCTTTTACCGATATGACGAAATGAATCGATAGATAAAAAGAAAAAGGTGGGGAAAAAAAAGGACGAATGACTCACCTGTGTGCGACAGCAGGTTGTCGGAAGAATACATCTTACTGCCGAGGAAGTTGTCGTCGAGAAAGCAGCGCGCGGCTGTGCCTAAATCCATGAAGGCCACGAAGGCCACCCAGCCACGCAGGGTGTAGATCATGCCGTGCGCTTTCATCCTTTGCTCGCCGGAAACATCCGACGTGGCATTCACAGCATTGTAGAGCTGTATTGATTCGGTGTGGGGACTGGGAAGCGAGTGTGCTCCGTCAGCGACGACGGCGTGTACTGGTGTGTGGTGACTCGCTGCGAATCAGCTCTAAACAAACATAAGCGGCGCGATCGCAGCGCCGTTTATTGTTCGGTGGCGGCGGGAAGGAGGAGAATAATCGATTAGGTTTTCGATTTGTTTGATGGGGATGATTTATTAATTATTATTGGTTAATTAGAATGTTTTTATGGGTTTTTTCGTTTTTTTTTTTGATTTTGATGAGTGATGTGAGCGGTTGGTTGGTCACGTGGAAATTGAATTTTGTTGAAGTTTTTTATGAGCTCTTTATTTGGTATTAATAAAAACTGGAATTTGTTTATTTGGAATTAGTAAAAACTGGAATTTGTTTATTTGGTATTAGGAAAAACTGAAATTTGTTTATTTGGTTTATTTGGTATTAATAAACACTGGAATTTGTTTATTTGATTTATTTGGTATTAATAAACACTGGAATTTGTTTATTTGATTTATTTGGTATTAATAAAAACTAGAATTTGTTTATTTGATTTATTTGGTATTAATAAAAACTGGAATTTGTTTATTTAGTATTAATAAAAACTGGAATTTGGTATTAATAAAAACTGAACTACTGTAATTTGTTTATTTGGTATTGAAATTGGTATTAATAAAACCTGTAATTTGTTTATTTGGTATTAATAAAAAACTGGAATTTATTTATTTATTTATTTGGCACTTATAAAAACTGGAGTCTGTTGTTTCTGAGAAAATAACATTTGGTAGATCATCGGTTCATTTCGGGAGGAAAGACTTTTCATCACCCGCCGCGTGAGGGCGACGGTGGTTGGCGAAAACCTCGCGAAGAGACAATTAATTTTGTTTTAGGTCATGTCACTCGATCTGTGTAAAACGGAAGTGTTATAGAAATAGAAACGTCTAGACACGAACAATAACGACAGCGATAATAATTGTAACTGATCAATGACGTGTCCGAATAAAAAAATAAACAAAACAAAGTGATTTTTATTTATGCAGAGACGTGAAAGTGCAAATCTCATGTTTGCTTCCGTCGAGAGAGATTTTCACTAATGGATGTGCATTTATTTACGTTACTCGTTACACACTGTGCGACTCCTCATTTATTCATCGTTTCCTAATGGCGGAATCGCTCATTGTTTATATCATCAATACACAAATAACATACTTCAATCAATTTTCATTTTTAAAAATTTTTTATGGCTCTGATTTCACTCGAAAATATAAAAAATAAAAAGAATTTGAGCGATAATAGAATTTTCCCGTCATGCACTCGTCGCTAAACGGGCACAGTATAGGATAAGAAGACGATACAGAACGGAATATAGAGTTATGATTTGTCATGACAATTTGTTGGGTTGGAATTCGGACGTTGATGATAACTTGCAGTTTGGTTATAAACCAAGCGAGCAAGTCGTAGTTTTCTTTCACCCTCATAAACGTGGGAAGAGCTGCTATTGGCCCGTTGCCAACTTCTAGTGTTCCTCTTCCGTTGCAACTTACTTTGCAACTGAACCTTAGTTTCATTTCCTTCTCTTTCAATGAGTCTAGAATAAGTCACCGTTTCCATATTTTATCATTTACTATAAATTTGAGATATGGTATGCCTTTTGAAATATAGAACAGTCTAAACTCTATCTAACAATTCGTGCACGAAACTCCCATTGGTTAGTGACCTGTGCATTGTACTCAAAGTATATATTGTGATATCTTATTTTAATCCTCTAGTTGAGCTCAGTCGAAAAATCATTGTTTCGTAGTCCAAAAATGTGAGTGCCATTGTTACAAACAAAAACGCTGGTAAAATATTTTAAAAAATTCTTTACATTTGGGTTTTTGCATTGTTGCGCACATTTTTTGGCTACGAAACAATGATTTTTCGACTCCGCTCGACTAGAGGATTCAAATGAGATACCACAATATATACTTTTGGTACAATGCAAAATAGTTCACTTTTCAGTTTCGTGCATATCGTAATAAAATTTTACATTTATGCTTGATTCCCACTTGGCAGAAATTCCGACAGAAAAATTTTCTGCTGCAGAAAATTTTGAGTGTAGAAAGCAGCAGTGTTTACAAATTGCCTTCCTTAGCTGGCAT
>AFFK01019724.1:0-36924 GCA_000239455.1 Strigamia maritima | reverse complement strand
ATAATTTTATGGGAGTACGACGGGAAAACGAGAAAAATCAACTTTGGAAAGATACCTTATGTTCATGTTCTGTAAAAGATAATTCTACTTTTAAAAACATGTGTTTTGTATTCTCTTTTCCGCATTGCTGACGGAATATACCGAGCATTTCACAATTATGTGAAATTATTACACCACACTATGAAATGTTTAAGGGGAAAATATCACGTGAAATACCATACTATCTGCAGGAACTAAACTGAAATGTGTATTTGTCATGAGAAGTTGCATTATTTAAATTTTGCAATGATTAAAATAAAACATTTATTTAATTTTTTAAATAGGTGAACGGACAATAATTTCTCCTTGTGTTTTAAGGCACTTTATCTTCATAAGATAAAAACATACAATAAAAAAAATGAAGACAATTAGAATAAACGGGACAGATTATATTTTCTTTCCTTGTTCAACGTTTCCTTTTACCATTAACCCTATTTTAACTCCGCATAATAAAAATAAATGGATATTTAAATTTACAATTCAGATACAAGTATCGCTTATCTGCCTAAATACGGTGTGTAGATATTCTCGAGTGAACATTTCTCTTCTTTCAATTTTAATAGAAAAAAATATTACAATCTGTACACAACTGAAAAATAGAAATTTATACTGGTCGTTATTGCAACAAATAAAAACCTATTTTATAAACAAATCGGAAAAAAAAACATTATTGGTAATTATTTTTTAGCTAATAAAATAAAAGCGCACACAGCTAAAACCATAAGATGGCTTTAAAAATTCAACACAACTTTTTGTTTTACTAACAACTAAAACAAAAAAAAACTTATTGATCCCATTGCACAAACTTTGCTAATCAAATATTTACAATCCAATTTCACACAATCTTCAAGTTTTCTTGGGCAAAATAATCTCTACATGAGATAGCAAACAAAAGTTAGCGGCAAAACTTGAGTTTTGGTATATCTAATTTTATGGCAGCCAATCCAAACCTTTGGATATAAAACAATGTTCTAGTTCACACGTGCGTAAATATATATTTACTATAACAAACAAGCTTGTTTTATTGATGCATTAGCCTCACAGATAGTTGTTTATGTACATGTAAACCACAAGATCAACAAACTTTTCCTTTAAGTTTTCGTCGATTTTTTTTACTTAAAACAAAAATGAAAAAATTGTGCACAAGCTCTATAATATAAGTACCATAATATAAACTTTTCTTTGCAAAGTCATTCGTGCATATATGGCTTACGGTAAATTCAATTTTTAAATAAAATTAAATAAAAATCTAAATTTTTTTTTTTAAAAACAACTTCATATTCGCGTGATAAAATATAGTGCCTTAATGAAAATAAGCTTTTACTACGTAATTCTTCATAATTCGAGACTCTTACTTGAAGATTTCCTTCATTTCTAAATGAATAATCTATAAAAATGAAGCAAATCTGTTCGATCTAAACACAAATACGTTTTAAAAAAAATTCAACAGACCTTTGGAATGTACAGTTTTTTTTTACTTATGCAAAATAGCTCGTTTAACCAATTACATTGAAAACAAGCACATGTTATATTTTGCTCATCAAAAACAGGAACTCTTCTTTGAAAGATTTGATACCTTTTTGCCCAAAATATTTTTTTTAAATACTGTACAAAAAAATAACAAGAGACATTGCTTTGTTTCGTTTTTCATTATTAATAGTAGAAATAATGAAATCCACATCAAAGTCGAATTTTCTCATTACAAATACTTTCGTAAACTTGTTCATCGAGAACTTCATACTGACTGGTTTTTGAATTCAAGTAAAACAGCTTGTCTTTTTTAATCACTTTTGGATTTATTCCTTGCATTTGAAAATCCACTTTTCTTAGTTTATATGTACCTGAAAAATAAATTTAAAAAAGTAATGCTTGCAGAGCCAAGTAAACCCGTTTTTATACCTGTCATATCAACTTCTTTCACAATCCTAACGAATAATGGCCGCGCATAAGGAGCTAACGACTCATAAACACCTCGTGCAAGTGCTTTTAAGTCAAGCGTATTATATTCGTCGAAAATTGCAGCCATTCCAGCTCTTCCTTCGCACCCTTGAAAAAATAAACAAAAAAATGAATTACTCCATTATTTACCTCAAAAACAATATTAACATAAAAACAATACCAGGTACTTCAACGCCATAAACTGTGCACTCCTTAAGTCAAATTAAACTTATAATAACTCCTTCTACTTCTATAGTACTAACATTTTCACCACGCCATCTGTACGTGTCTCCTAAACGATCTTTGAAATAAATATAACCGAAGTCGTCCATGACCAACAAATCTCCTGCAAAACAAAAATAGTCAATTTAACTAAATATTAGCACTATATATTATATAATTACCTGACAAGAATGCGGTATCGCCCTTTCTAAAACGCTGTGAACAATTTTCTTTTCCGTTGCTTTTTCATTTACATAGCCAGAAAAGTCCCGCACCGGGTCTGAATTTATAATTTTGCCCACAAATTCGCCAGGTTCATCTAAAAAACACAATTTAATTTATTTTTTTTAATTTACAGCTTTATTGAACATTGTCATTACCAGGTTTGCACTGTATACAAAGACCGTTTTTATCTCTCAAAGGTTCGTTTGTGTCTTTGTCTATTCTGATTAAAGTAACCGGGTATGCCCATGGTGCAATTCGTGATACAAAGCCAACAGCATTTGGTTGATTATCAATATTTACTAATATAAAACAAAAATAAAATAATTAATAAAATAATTCCTCTTAAAAAAAAAGTATATCTTTGATGTACCAATGTTAGCATTTCCTTCGGTAGAGCCATATATCTCCCCAATTTCTTTAACCCGAAATCTTCCAACAAACGGCTTCCAAATTTGAGATCTCAAACCGTTTCCAAAAATTAATCGCACTCTGTGTTCAGTATCAGTTGGTTTCGGCGGCGACGCTAAAAGGTATCGGCAAATTTCACCAATATATTGAGCCACCTAAAAAATAATAACAAAAATCAAACTAAAGAAGAAATAGAATCATTAAATTCCGTTACCGTGCAATTATACTTGATACAATCGTCCCAATATTTGCTGGCGGAAAATTTACTCCTTATGACAACTGTACTTCCAGCTAGGATAGCTTGACCAATTCCTATCACACCACCAGCAGAGTGGTAAAAGAGGAAGAGGGGGTGTATATTACGTCATTGAATCTAACGTGCATCATTATTCGAATTCCAGCAGATATAAAAATATAACTACAGATAAAAGAAAAAACGTAGAAAAAAAGTACTAATTTCACAAAACAATAACAATCAAAACAATACTATAATCGTTCCGAAATGCATACCGAGCGTGATGAATGATAGCTGGTTTAGGAAGACCAGTTGTGCCAGATGTGTAAATGTACATTAATCTATCTGCAAAATAAAGGTGGAACCATTAAATGTGGTTAAAAAGTTATCTAATCTAAATGTTTACTAAAAAAAAATTAGACATATTAACTTAAAATTAGATGATAAACCTTAATAAAACTGAAACTGTTTCTTCTCGTCAACAAATTATAAGTATTTCAAATTGTTAACAAGAAAAAATTTCTTCACCTTTTTGATTACAAAGCACTAACGGCGGCGGCATAACCGAACTCTCCTCCAAAAATTTGTTCAATGGCTGGGCGGTGATAACATTTGAATCAAAGTCACCAAAACAGTAATATTTAAAATCATGATTTAGAGGACCTTGAACCTCTTTAACGACTGGAAATAATAATTTTAATTTTAATTTCAAAATTAACCATTTTCTATCTAAATCTTTACCATTGATGAATTCCTTGCCAAAAATAAGAACTTTGGCCTCCGAACGGTTATACTATGAATAAGCGTTTTTGCCGAAGATATAGTTAATGAGTGCACTACAGAATGCCGACTTTAGCTAAACCCAGCCAAATTCCAACATATTCCGGACTAGACTCCATCAAGAGTGCCACAACGTCTCCTTTTCGGTATCCAGCTTTGCTGAAAGAGTTTGCCACCCGATTTGAAAATTCATCAACCTAAAATTAAAGAAATTCTATTTTAATTTAACTTAATATTCATACGTAATATGCTCGAAACTAGTTTTATTTCCGTTTTACTCGGCCATTTACCTCTTTGAACGTCCACACTTTATCTTCGTGCAAAAAACACTTTTTATTTGGATATTTTCTCACAATTTCAGCGAATTCCGACGTTACGGTCGAGTTTAGACGACTGCACCTCTTCATGTACCATTTTAACTCGATATAGCGCAGCAAACCCCTAAACAAAAATAATTAATATTAATCAAGTAATTCAGGAAGTTATTTTTATATCACTAAAATCTGAACCTAATCAAAATCTTCGATTTAAACCACTTCCTCTTACTAAAAAAGCAAATGGGTAAAGTTTCCTTTCACAAAAAATTCATTATTTTTATTTTTGCTCATTTTTCTTTCCTCAAACCCCTGAATAAAGTCAACGAGCCTTTTCACAAACAATATTTCCTTATTCGCAACAGCATCACACATTCACATCTGATCACAGCCATAGAACAAAGCGTCGTATAATTCAACCACAACAATCCTTTTTAAATATTTTTCCCCTCTTCTTTTCTAGGTCAAAAAATGTTAAAACAAATTGAGCTTTAAGATTCGAATTCGGTGGCCATAGCAGTGAAATTTTTACCACTTTATATTCCATCCCTCGAGGTGTAGGTCAACATCCGCAATGACCCACATGTCCGCGTACTAATGGTGTTAAATCTACAGAACTGGCCCAAATACCGTGATAATCACTTGTACTTTTTTTTATTGCTATCATTAATTATTCTACCCCTCTGAAGAAAGCGAAGGGAGAGAAAATGTAGGAAATTTCACTTTCCAAAGCAAAATTTCACTTTCCAAAGCAAAATTTCACTTTCCAAAGCAAAATTTCACATTCCAAAGCAAAATTTCTTTTAGTTATTATTCAATACCCAAATTCTGAATTAAATTTTGGCTGGGATCCAATTGCAAACTAAATTTGATAGTATTTTGGATTTCCTGTTTCCATTTGTGGTTAAAACTTGTTTATCCTTTGAGCTCTCATTTGAATCTCACTCATGAATGACTCAAATGAATTTTTTACTAAACTTTCCATTTTTCTTATCATCTTCGAGCAGATATTTTTTATTACAACCGATTCATATCTTTTAGCCTTTGTTTCTTTCTGTGAGCGTAAATCATACTTAGGAGGAAAAACTTAAAACAAAACTATGAGATGAAAAAAACAAACGAGTGCAAATATCATCAACAATGACAAAGCAATATTTTATTAAATTTTGTATGAATTGCTTATTATTAGATTTGTTCAATCATGTATTTTTATAATTACTAGCAGTACATAAATTTATGTACTTTTGTCACTAGAAATGAGGAGGAAGAAATTTAGAAAAGAAATGAAAATACTTGGAAACGGAAACACAAAAACGAAAACACAACCTAGCGGAACGAACAAAAACCTAAACCAGTAAAAGTAATTCCACGCAAGCACAGCTTTCACACAAATCAGGTGATCCATTTAGAAAAATTACTACGTCATTAAACCAATCTTTTGTATGGATAAAACAAGGAAAAAAAGGAAATAAAAACCATATGAATAAATTGAAAAATTTAAATTAAATAAATATAAAATTAATTCTTGAACATTTCATCTTGTCCAGAGACTTAATTTTTTATTTATGCAACATTAAGTACATGACAAGAATAGAATTTGTTTATCCCTAGCTAATATAAACTTTTTAAATCGACAGTTAGCTGTTTCCTGATGAGTGACTTAGACAGCTAATAATAAACTTCAAGAATTTGTAATAAATTTTGAATTCAACAGCTGTTGACTGAAAAGATTTGGATTTTTAATGTAACAAAATCCATTGACAATCTCAAATTCCCATATTCGATTTTATTTTTCCAAGTCATTCTATGGCTTTTATAGGCTCAATGGTTTTAGAACATTTATTTTATAGTTTAATCCTCAATATTATCATCAAACTGTATCAGCACTCTCAGTAAATTATAGACTATCTAACAAAATTGGAAAAAATTTATTAAACCGCTGCTGTTTGTGTATTCATACGGCCAAGTTGACTTTCCACGGCCATCAGATTAAAATAAAACTACGTCCGTTCCAACCAGATGTCGTGGTTTCCCAATAGAAATATCATTTATGTGGATTAAATCCTTCAATTTCCACATACACACACAAAATCATCCAATGTCAACAACCTTCTAAAATATAAACAAACAAACAATGGAGTCCTTTATTCTCTCCCTAACCCAATTATACAAACATCAAATCAAAATATCAAACAATTCAATTCCAAATTCTAAACCCCCACAAACATCAAGTTGAATTTTTTCTTTTGTCTTTTTAACTGTCTGGCTAAACAAGACAGATTTCTTTTTAATATCAAATTACGCTTGTCACATGAAACCGAAACCAACAGCCGATGTAGTATTAAATAAACCATCTCAATTCCTTCCTATTTTTTTTTACAAATTTCACCAATAGACAAACTCCATACAAATGAGTAACACCCACAAGAAATCACCTTATCGCCAAATATTGACATCAACAAAAATCAGGCGATGTTTATGATAACCAATCAATTTGCGAATTTCAGTTTATTTAACCAGATACAAAAAAAATAAATAAATAAATAAATAAAACATGGCGCCTGTTGCAAATAAATATTGAAATAACCAAATCATTTTACGTCAATTTTACGTTCCAATTTGTCATAATAAGAAATGAAACTGGGGAAATGATCTCTCTTCTGACCTAACTTTCTAACTCATATCTTAGCGGAAGTAAACATGGGAGCGAATAAAGTGTGACATCACTGTGTTTTCAAATTTTCGTACTTACTTGACGTCTCTGGGAACAGTTACGATGAATACGTATAAAAATCTCCATCCCCCTGTGAGGATATAGACGGCGAAAGCGACGATCGTGCCTTGGTACAGCGCTAGCGTGGTTCGGGAGAATAAAATGAAAGCAATGACGATTGACCACACTCCCACGCGCAACATGAAAACTGGTCGTTCGGCACAAACCTCGATGAGCGACATGGTCTGCCGACGGAGCCCGGGTTTGCAATCGTTTACTTTCGTCATTTGAGTCCTGCTTTCGGATCACAGGAACAAACTGCAGCACTTCCTTCGATAAATGTGGTAAAACACGCACTGAAGGTACTATAGCGTTCGGTTGAAAATGATAGGGCGGGCAAATTGTGGAGATGTGAGATGTTCTGTGAAGGGTGGCGGACTCTAGCGAGGAAATCTAGAGGAGTGAATTTTTGTTATTGTAAATTCTTTGTAACATAATCTGATAAGTTTTTGAGTTCAGGTAGGTATTTGAGATTATTTTTGTCTCGTTTTAATTATTTTTATCATGTTATCCGTTATCCTAGATTTTTATCATGTTCTGTGTGCGGTTCCTAATTATCGCCATCTATTGCGTAATTAAGACGAATTAATGCATAATGCATAACGTGCCCTTGCCCTTTCTGCGAAAGCAAATATCTTTTGATGCATTTTAACGTTAACCTAATTCAATATGTTCTTATTCTTAGAAATGTGTTAATATTCAATAAAAAGAAATGAAAATAAAAATTAAAGACATTTTAATAAAAAAAAAAAAATCAACAAAACAACATACAAAGTAAAAACTACCAAAACGGCAAAAAAATTCAATGTTTGTTTAAAAAAAGTTCTCAATAAATTAGTAATTTGTCTAGACTAAGTATATCAACTGGAAAAACACCAAGTACACTTTCGGATCATCCATTCATTATTATGTACAAATAGAATTTTTAAAAATAAAATTTTATAAATATAATATAAATTAATCTGGTTGCTACAATTCATCGTTTGTTGTTGTTGTCAGTTTACTCTCAGGAATTTTAAATGAAATTAATGGACATTTTCCCTTTATATTCTGACAAAACAATTTGCTTAAACTCGAACTTTTTACTATGTCGAACCCAACATCACCACCGAAAGTCGATGGTTTCCAATATAAAGGGCTACAAATTGGATTAGACAAAAGTCCTTTCACAGAATACGGTCCACCAATTTCGACCATTGTAGGTGGAGTCACCGAATAACTAGGACTTTCCATAAATAAACCAACATAAAATTCAACCGCATCAATGGATCCGTAAAACTCTTCTAATTGCTTCGCTATTCCCTCATCACCTACAAAAAATATTTCAATCGTAAATAAAAACTCGAGAACAAATAAAATCTCTCTTTAAATGTATGTACCTGTTAACTCAAAAAAAGACTTTTTTGGTTCAAGGCCGAATCGCTTTCTATATTCATTGTACGATTGCAATCTTAGTTGTCGGCCATGTTTTATGGCACTTTTAAGAACGGGTTGCAACAAAACTGCATGATTATTTCTGGTCAGCTGAAATTAAATAAAAAAATAAATAAATAATACAGCTATTAAATTCTAATTGACTCACTGCTCCAGCGTGTTGATGAACTAATGAATTCACGAATTCTGCCATTCCGACATTTAAAACGGGCGTTACTCGATAAAGCATCGACTTCAGCGTCATATTTTCACCCTTAACTTGAAGATGATCAGGAAACAATGGATGCCAATGATACAAATGGTTAAATTCGACCCGGATTCGATTAGAAAATTGAAATTTCTGATTACGTAAAATTTCAGGTTCAAACGTGAGCTTTAACGAGTATTGACTCAAATGCTGAACATAATCTTCTATAGTAATTTTTATAGTTTCACCTAAGAGGATAAGCCTGGCGGTTTGAAACAACTGCTCGTCATCCCATTCGGGATGTTCGTTCCGTAATACATCACAAACTCTGTTATGCTCACGCAACCAAATAGTAGCAAACATAAATAAACCCGGAAGTAGACCATAAAACGGATGCCCCAACGCGAACTTTTGATCTTCAGGAGTAGTAGGAGGATATACCATTGGTACGGGTGCATCCTTTAAATAGGGAGGATATTCTTCGCCATTTAAAATTTGAAATTTCAATTTTCCATCGGTCAAACACCGAAGTTGTTTTTGAGTTTGAATGTCACTTCCGTAAACGTGAGACATATCAACCTGGAAAAATAAATAAAAATTATTTTTGATTATTAAACTTTAATTTAATATTACTTACTCCTTCACTTCCGGTTGTTATTCCCGGTCCTTCGTTCCATTTAGTTCGGAAAAACTGATGTGTAAAATGTTGAGCATAATATGCAAATAGCAAGTTGGTGCCATGAGGGTCAAGAATAAACTTTTTCCGGTTAAATAGTTTGTTAATAAGATCATCTATTTTTGGAAGCACTTTTTTCCCAGTTACTCCCATCGGTGTTGGGCATTTCCAAGGTACAGGAGGCAGAGAACGTGCATAATAACTTGTATTGTAATAAGAATCCATTGTTATGTATTCGTGACTGGAAATAAACCTTGGAGGCGTGTCAATCATATTGGCGCGAGCTATAAAAAGAAAAGAAAAAACGAATTGCTGTGAAGAAGTTTGGGAATAAAATGGTTTGACTTACATAAATAAATGTACTTCATTATAAAAGAATGTAATGGTTTGATTCGATTGACAAACCACCAAAGCCATGAGTAATGGGTGGCTACATATTGCAATGTTTCGCGAGATGGACGGATTGCATCCGTGAGTTTCCGGAAAAAATTAGCTGCAAATTTAGAGATAATATATTTTTAAAAAAAATCAATCTGTTAATACATTTTTTTGCAAGTTTTAAAATCCTGTTTATTCATAATTTGTTTAACTAAGCTGTTTAATAGGTTTGTTTTGACCTTCAGATGTTTCCATTACGTAAAAAAAAATTCTCAGGTGTAAAAAAAAATATATATATATATTTTTTGAAAAAACTACTTACGCTTTTCGCAGTGATCTCCATAAAAGTCCAATAAAGTACAATCACAAGTATAATTATTAAAGCCTTTTGTCATACAAATGCCTCCATTTAGGCAGGGAAACGAACAACACAGATTCCAATCTACTAAAAAAAAAAAAATCAAAGTGAATAAAACTTTGAAAAAGTTTTTTTTTTTAAAAAAAAAACGAGAAAATGTAATATACCTGTCTTTGTTTCTTTTTGACACGACACTAAAAAGATGTAAAGTAATCCCAAAATAATATAAATAAAACCTTGAAAGAAAAAAAAACTAAGTTGTAATTTAAAAAATTAAGAAAAAAAATTTCATAATTTAAAATAAATTTAGTAGGTAATGAATTGAAAAATACCAACTTTTCATCATGAATATACGATATTCAAGTGACTTTATACACTCGGTGAGCGTATTACTGAAGAAGTAGCACACTTGTCTGTTTCTTATATTGTAAACGAAAATGAATTTCACATGCAGGTTTTTTTAACAAAGTGACGTAATGATGTGACGTTTTTGTGGTTTAAAAAAATCCATTCCATAAACACCCCGCAGCAGTTTCCGAGCCAGAATAGGACCAGAATAAAAGATAAAACGCTCCTTTTTTGAAATAAAAGGGTTAGTTAAGTTTTAAAAAATAATGTTTTGTTTTTACTTAATATATCACATTCTAATAACTTTATTAATAATCTTTATTATAAAATAAGAGATATTTCGCATCAATATGGAGGTAAAGGCAAAAGAAAATTAAGGACTATGTGGTTTTCCCCTCAAAGATGAATTTGCAAATTTACATACGTACTACCTATTCTTTCATTCATAAATCTATTAATTACGTCATTGGCGTAGTAATGTCTCAACCCTCCCAATCAAACTTGATTTCCTTTCAATTTCTATGAATGAATTCCTATTAAATGATCAATAAAATCAATAAGGTGAGACTGCAAGGTTTAGTCAGTGGTAGATAGACTTGAGGAAAAAATATCAGAATAATTACATCACTATTAGTTGTACGATATCAACATGATTATTCCAATGTTGATAAATATTAAACTATAGCTTTAATTAACAACTAATTAACGACGAGATTTTAAATAAAATCAAGTATCTTGGCAATTTTATCACGTCAAACAAACATTTTGACTAAATGTATGATAAAAACAAAATCACCGTACTGTATATAATTTTTCAAGTGTACAGGGTGACCATTCCAGAGTGAGCATTCGCTGTATGTATATCATGTTATTTAATGAGTCCCACCCCCGAGAAATAAACACAGCAACATTTGCTACAACCAGAGGCTATATGCAAAACTTATATTCATATTTCTTTACAAAACTGTCATGTGATAAACAACAACTAATTTGACCATTGCTGACAAAAGCACTACTGAAATTTTAGCTCGGTGCTTTGTCCTCTCCATCAGCCTCATGATTTGCAGTTTCCGACATCTGAAGACCTACTACACAAACATTGCCATCCCCTTTATCATATTTCGGCTCAACTTTAATAAACGTAAAAAAAAAGTAAAAAAAAAAAAAGAAAGTTATAAAAAGAAAGTTCTTTTTTTGGGCGATAGAGACTATTTTTTTCAGCAATAAATAAAGTTAGCGAGTCAGTCGAATGTTCCTGGCAATCGTAGAGTATTCAGAAAGTATTAATTCAGCTGACACACTACTGTATACTAGGTCTTAAAAAATTCACGCAACAAAAATTTCATAACTGAATCGACATCTCTTAAAAAGTCAAAATGATTTTTTATTTATTTTTTAAAGTTTCCAGAACACGTTTAAAAAATCATTCTGTACGGTATCCCAAACAGCTCATTTGAGATTGATGAGGGATATTGTTGTCCACTGTTGGCAGGGTGCTGTTTCTGACGTCACAGTTGGTATTCCCTTTGTCACAACTGGTAACAATCGCGCAAATTCTCGATTTATCTCTCGTTTTCAAAACTTTAACATTGGGTTTTAGAACTTTTAATAATTTCTTAAAAATCTCTGAAAAATTATTTAAGGGTTTTAAACGATGCTTGATTCAATGGACCAAAAAAACATGATGTAGTAAACCCTTTAAACTTGTCTGTACTTATGAATGGAACCAGAATGACTCTCCATTTTCTGATCTACGTTTTAACAACAGAAACCATTATGCCAAGAAACCATTATGCCACGCAATCATCGCCACGCAACCATCACTGGAACCATTACCACGCAACAGCTTCCCCCTGCCCACACACATGACATTAGCTACGAACCTACGATGCCACCACACAGAAATCCCCACCTCACCACTAAAGAAAAAAAATCATTGGTCATTTCTAATGTCGGACACGCATCCCCACCCATACACCTACACATAAAAACACACAAAAAACCATACACTACCAACCTGCCCTCTCCATCCAGCGCCACGCCCCAACTCCCTACAGTTAGCACCAAAAAAACCGCACAGCCGCAACCACAAGAAAAACAACACTATAAAACAGCAAACCTAAAAGGCAAGGGCCAAGAATGTTTTGGTTGCATGCATTATAACCAGAATTAATAAACCAAGATTCAGCAGTATCAGCAGTAAATTAATGTGTTTAATGCTTAGTTCCCACTTGGCAGAAATTCCAGCAGAAAATTTTCTGCTGCAGAAAATTTTGAGTGCAGAAAAGTATGTGGACTGAAAAGTGGGCAAAAAAAATGCTGAAAAGTAGAATTTAAAAATGGATGCCAGCTAAGGAAGGCAATTTATAAACACTGCTGCTTTCTACACTCAAAATTTTCTGCAGCAGAAAATTTTCTGCTGGAGTTTCTGCC
Organism: Strigamia maritima; assembly: GCA_000239455.1. Lineage (NCBI taxonomy): Eukaryota > Metazoa > Arthropoda > Chilopoda > Geophilomorpha > Linotaeniidae > Strigamia > Strigamia maritima. Next base: position 24,176 of record AFFK01019724.1, on the reverse strand, counting down.
AAGTGGGAACTAAGCATTAATTTACTTTTAGATTTTGGTGGTGCAGTTATTACTTGCTGCTTACTTGATGGCGTTCTTGGCGGGACCCATGAGATGATAATTATTAATTCGTCGATATAGATACAATTCATTAATTACAAGTTCTGTATCATGGGACAGCAGAGGTCGGATCAGGATTAATGTGTACTAATAGTCCAGTCAAGTTTTAGGCTAAATAAATTTTACATTATTGTGTGCGCTCAAGCAAATGTCAGAACGCTGAGCACGTGTAAATTTGGAATCACTACTGTAACATGATCTCTCTTTCTCGTGTCCATTAAAATCTGTTATTGAAAGTACATTAAAACACATTAAACCTTAACTTTTTATGTAATTCTGGTTATAATGCAGAATTCAACAAAACTAATACAAAACTACAATTTTCTTTTTGAAAAAAGATTTATGCTTGGTTCCCAGTTGGCAGAAATTCCGACAGAAAATTTTCTGCTGCAGAAAATTTTGAGGGTAGAAAGCAGCAGTGTTTACAAATTGTCTTCCTTAGCTGGCATCCATTTTTAAATTCTACTTTTCTGCACTTTTTTGCCGTCCGCAGGTGGGAACCAACGACAGAAAAACATACTTTTCTCCACTCAAAATTTTCTGCTCAGAAAATTTCTGTCTGAGTTTCTGCCAAGTGGGAACCTAGCATTACTAGAGTGTTTTGAACCCAGTCCAGTGTAAAAAATGTAATAATTATAATTACCGTATTATAATTATTATATACCATAAGTCAAAATAATAGATAATAATAATATTAAAAAATGAAAGCGTTTTTGCTGTCAAGTAAATCCAGCCAGCTACCAATCTAAATAGTATTTGAACAAAAATTAACTGCTTAGATTCTTAGCAATCCAAAACTGAGTTACTATTAATAGAATAAAATACTAGATATCCCATATTTTAGATATAAAAAAATGGTTACAAAGTGCAAATACAATTTTTAAAAAAAATGTAATATGTAAAATGTAAAAGTACTTTATTTCAGTCTAAAAATAAAATTGTCTAATCAGTGTACTGTGTCACATTCGCAATTAATCAAAAATATAAACATCCTCTATTCACGACGTCACAAATCACATTTTATTATTTAAAGGAGTGGCCGCCAGCAAAACCACCACTAAGAAGTGAGATGGAAAACATAAATTAAGTAATTACATCTAATAATTCTTCTGGTCGAGTAAGTTCCCAACCAACAAGAAACTATCAAATGTTACACGCGCTCACACTGTGAGCTCATTTTATTCCATGATTTATCGCTTGTGTTTAAACTTATTTGGATTTTCCATTATTGTGTGTGCACATTTAAATATCGAAGACAGGAGGTCGTTCATAAGTTGACGTCATATTACAAGGTAATTTCTACACTAACTTTTGTGGAATATTTTTTTCTTTGAGAAAATTTGCGTATTTTTGTCTTTTGTGTTGTATACGGATGAGAGGAACACTTAATTATGTTGACATTTTCACACGTCTTGGAAAACAGTTTTGTTTAGGAAATGGTTTTAGTTCCTGAATCTGTCTAACTGATTAAGCATAAAATACTGACCTTATTATTTTCTATTAAAACTCTTAAAACGTGCATTGTGTAATAGTTTTAATTCTCCAACGAGATAAATGATAAAGCATTTATCTATTGTAAAAAAAATATTGTGTTCGGTTTTGATTTTGGTGCCAAAGTTGGTTGAGAAAATTATGAAAAGCTGAAATAAAGTAGTGTCTACCGTATATACTCGCGTATAATGCTGGATTCTCACTTGCGATAAAATCGCGCGATTTTATTGCGTTTTGCGATTTTTTAAAACTTATTTTGCCTCAAAATTGCGATATTTTTAAAATTGAAAATTTTTCTAGGTTCCCACATGCAGCAAAAACACAAAAAAACCTAGAAAAATTTTCAATTTTAAAAATGGTGCAATTTTGACGAAAGTTGTCCGCGCGGAATTCGCGCGATAAAGCGGAAAAATCGCACGTGAGAACCCAGGTTTAGTCGACCCGCGTATAAGTCGACCCTGACTTCAAACAGGTCAAAAACCATTGAATTCGACCCCCTAAATTTTATTTTTTTTTATTGTATTTTTTTAAAACTTAAAATAGCTATATACATGCATATAAATCGAACCAAATAAAATATAAAAAAATAAAATAAAAAACTAAAAAAATAAAATAAAGGATTTATACGCGAGTATATACGGTACTTAGTTTTTTTGGAATTTAGAATTTTTGTGATACTAACGTTAGGCCAGGAGATGCTCATTTTCTCACATTTTTTATTATTATTGTTTTTTTTTTGTGGGTGTTTAGTTTCAGACTGGTTCGAATGCCAAAAAACGCCTCTTATTTCCTTGAGAATTAGCCTGCAGCTATTTTTTTTATTAGGACGAATATTTCGGAAGGGATTCAACTTAATAAGAAACTGGTTAGGATCAGGCAACAAGCAGGAACTTTTCCCAGATAAAAATTTCCCACTGCCATGAATTACTGCAAAACTCTAGCTTGTTACTAAGGAATCAACGATTCCGGTAGTTTTCTACTGTTTACTTTATATAAGCCAACAGCCAATGTAAATGACAACGACCTTGACGATAGCCATCTTCAATTTAATTTCTTCACCACCTGTTTGCTAATTTTTGCTATTCTCTTGTATACAACATTTTTGGACATATAAATTTAAATGGCAAAAATGGCTAGTTGATGTGAAAAACACAATTTCTAGTTTTGTTACTGTAACTAACAAGTGATAAAAGCTTAGAAATTTCAGACACATCAATGCAATGATTCAATTTTAAAACTATTAGTAAACCATTATAAACACCTAACTTCAATGCATATCACTTAATTACCAATAATTTGTTTTCAATGGCAATTTGATATGCTACCGTAGTTTTTAAAATAATAATTGGTTTGGTTTTGATGAAGTAAGTTTATTTTATTTTATTTTATTTGCATATTTAATTGCCAGTGAAAACAAATTATCATTATTTTATTATTATAACCACACAACCAAAGAACCATATGGCATATCAATAAACAGTATGTGTTCGTTAATTTTAATTTTCATAATTATTTCCTTGCAGACAGTTATATAACCAACACATACAATACAGTAAATAAGTTATATAACATAATACAGTAGGTATCCATATCTAAGATTTTCTCATTCCATTAATGAAAATGGAACACACATGTGGCTATGTTAGACAAAGTTATTGTGCAAACTACAAGACGATTAAATTACAATGAATTAGACCATTTCTGGTTAAATTCATGATGCAATTATTTATAGTAAAAAAACCATGGGAAAATTAAGTTAACTCTAAGAATGTTTTTCAAGTGAAAAATGGGCAGCTGGGTGGTTAAAAAATGTTTTCTGAGAAATAAGAATTAACTGCTAAGCCGGTTTACACTTTAGTCTTGGTATTCTCACTTCAGGGAAGAGTCTATAATAACAGCTAAGGAAGATAATGCACCATCATTCAAAACTGATGTAATTATAACCTCCGTGAACTCAAAGAGATTTTACCTGTTCCCAAAATGCAATGCTTGATACTCTTGATAGAAAAAAGAAATTAGCTGATTTCCAAAGAGAAAAGAGAAGAATAAGATGAAATTGATTATTCATCACTTCAAAAAAGTTAATATGTATATTCCTTTTTTGTCACTGAACTAATTTCTCGAATGGTTTCTTTCTGCTAGTGTGTAACCGATTTTTCGGAGGGGGAAAGGAAAAATTTTTTTTCTTTTAAAATTTTCTGTATTGATAATTTAAAAAATATTATTTTGCCCACTTTTTTACTTTCTTTTTTTTGCAGCTAAAAGACAAATGGAATATCTAAAGCGCACATTGCAACCACTTAATCCAAACGGGTACGTATGTCTTTAACTTATTTTCAATTGACATAAATTTCTGCAAAAAATAGAAAATTATTAAAACACAAAATATATTTTAAACATGTTAAAAACAAGTGACAACTAACAAAAAAAAAGAGGTAAAACTACAAGCTTTCTAATAGCTAGAGGCTAAAGTTAGGTCAGGGCCACAGTTTGTCTGAGACAGGTATCCGAGTAAAGATTACCACGCAACTAAGAAAACTAAAAGTTTTAAGTTGCATATTTTCGTGAACACTCGTGTAAAATCCTCATGTTAGCGTCTTTGCTTCAAAAGCGACGTTTTTCAACACTTGCAGATGTGGACCTCAAAGGGTAAAAGACACTTAAAATTGAAGCAAATTATTTTATTATTGAGTAACCCTTTACGTTTTATTTTTTTAATTCTTTTTTTCTTTTCTTTTTTTTTTTTTTTTTTTTTTTTTTAGTATTTGACCCATTCCAGATATTTGAAGTAAGTGTTTTGCATTTTTAAAAATTTCATTAAACTCTCAACAGAAACAAACTTTTATTTTTGTGTGTTTGTTTTGTTAATTCAGGTCACTCCTGATCCATGCCATATCCTCAAGATAAGTAATTTGAAAGGACATAACATAACTAAAGGATGGGCACACGATCTTCGTTAGTAAAACAACAACAAACAAAAAAAAAAATTTAATAAAAAATATTAACCTTTAGTTGATACACCGGATCCATATCTGGTATTTTACGTCAAAACCACACCGCATGGACATAAGAAAACATCTTACATAAACAACAATGTCAATCCAACATGGCCGGAAACATTTGAATTTGTTATGGATGATAAAAATTGCAATTTGGGTAAATGTACTTTATTATTACTGTACCTACCATACTACAGAGTTTGCGGCAGGTACTTTTCCTTTATAATTATAACTTTTTTTATGGTTATAAATAGTGTTACACAAAAGAAAAAAAGTCCAGTTTGTAGTGCAGAGTTTAGAAAAGCGAGTACCAAAAACTGGACTTAATATTTTTTCTGTAACGCTACCACACTAACCATAAAAAAGTTATAATTATAAGGAAAAAGTACTTGCCGCAAACTCTGTATTATTTGTACAAGTTTATAAATAAAATGTTTTGTTTGCTTGTTAGAAATCACATTAAGAGATGCCAATTATACTATTGATGAAACTCTTGGTGTTAAGGAGTATGACTTATCACAACTGGAGCTTAATCAAGAGAAACATGTTGTCATAACATTTGCTAATGTAAATATTACCCTTTTTCCAGTATTCATTAAAAATATATAATGATTATTGGTGTTTTTAGAGTTCACAAGTTTCATTCACACTTCTTCTAAAACATGAGTAAGTATTTCAAATTTAAATTTTACATTTCTTTATTTGCAAATTTCAGAGTTTTTGATTCCCACATGTAATAAATTTGTATAATTGAAATCTTTACAGTACAACACCCGATTTGCGATACAGCTTAGCATTATGTGATCAAGAAAAAGCATTCTTACACACCAGGCAAAAAATCGTATACGATGGCTTGAACCGATTACTTGGACAAAATGGTCCCCGAGAATTGGACGAAGTAAGTATATGTAAAAATTTCCACTTACCAAGTTATTTTGACGCAAATTTTTTTTTTGTTTCAATTATTTACAGGTGCCCGTTATCGGTATGTTAGGATCTGGTGGTGGATTCAGAGCGATGGTTGCTTTTAGTGGAGTGTTCACGGCATTGTCAAATACTGGAATACTAGACTGCGTGACTTACGTCAGTGGATTATCAGGATCAGCTTGGTAAAGTCTATAAAAATCAAAAAAGATAAAAATAAAAAGATAAATTTTACTATATTAAATTAATAAATTATCTTTGGTCAGGGATTAAAACATCAGCTCTAAACTTGTCGTCGTTAAATATTTGTTTTTAATCATTTACTATTTTCCACACAAAAATATAATCTGTCTATAGTTATTGTTTTTGTTACTCTATTATTAGTCCAGTCGTATTATTAACAGTCTGACCAAGTGCTTGTCACATAACTCAGATCAGATTGGCAAACTAACAAAGTCTGGGTTTTGATAATCATATCACGATCTTGTCTATTCTTGCAATTGAAGATGTTACAAAAACCCTTTCCCATTGCGGTAAAGTGTAAAGAACATGCGAATGTAGTGTATCTTCTGGCATCCTACGTAAAGTTCCCCACAAAGCCTTCCATAACTCTAAAATAATTAATTGCAGTTCTTATCACCAAAAGTACTGCTTATACATTACTTTATTGCTTCTCGTGTATTATAGCCCGACTTCTGTTCCTTTTTAAGCCAAACACGTTTTTATAATACACGAATTTATAATAACATACTATGATAATAATAAAAATATTTTTTCAACAGGTTTCTTTCCACCTTGTATTCCCATCCTGACTTCCCATTAAAATCTCCTGGCGAGCTGCAAAATGAACTAAAAGACAGCATTAATCACAGCCCCTTAAGTCTTGTAAGTCCCAAAAGTCTGTACCGCTACATGGGCGCAATTTACACCAAGCACAGACGAGGTCAACATGTTAGTTTTACCGATTTCTTCGGCCATTTACTTGGAGATACTTTGCTCAAAAAGGTATTACATTCACATTAAGGTTAATTAAAAATTCCTTATTGGATATTTTTTTTTTTATTTATTTATAGAGAAAAGACTGTAAATTGAGTGACCAACGAGCAAAAGTTACAAATGGATCGGCTCCACTTCCACTTTATACCTGCCTCCATGTGAAAAAAAATGTTATGGCTAAAGTTTATCAAGAATGGATTGAATTTTCACCGTTCGAAGTGGGTATTGCCAAGTATGGTACTTTCATGCGATCGGACATTTTTGGTTGCAAATTGTATCTGGGGCGACTTATTAAGGACTATGGTGAATTTCCATTGCATTACTTACAAGGTAATGATTACCTTAAAAAAATTTATATAAAAAAAGTAACAATTTTATTTAATAGGGATATGGGGAAGTGCATTTTGCATTCTTTTCAAGCAGTTGATTCAGGAAAATGGAAGAAAGGATTTAGCGCAGATAATGAGAGAGAATGATTCGAAATGTGATGAAGCGGAACTTGACCAAGAACTAGGTATGGGTTGATTCAATTGTATAATTTTTAGATTTAATCCGTTGAAATTCATTTATGTAGAACAATTTAAAGTCGTACAAGAAGATGGTCAATCTGAATCAGAAGAAGATGAAACCGAAGCTGAAATCACATTTAAGGCACATCAACATCCGTAAATATAAATAATTAGCATATATACCATAATCGAGAGACAAATTTTTAATTTTTGTTATATTAGGCGTAGATTATCGGAAACAGTACGTAAAAACACTCAAAAATCATTGTGGAAAGGAATGATTGAAAACTTTTTCAATAACTCTTGGTTTGATACTTACGATGGCCGAGCTGGAATGATCCATAACCCACTGCGAGGACTCAGGCTTAATTATCTGTATCCAATCTCTCCATTTTCTCCAACTACTGCAACTGATGGTAAAATAAATTTAAAATTATGTATTTTTAACACTCTTTTGCTCTACTTTTCATTAGATGTGGATTTTAAAGGAAACAATGAAGCACTTCCAACGGAACAAAAGAAATTGTATTTGGTAGATGGTGGTTTAACCTTCAATTCACCTTATCCACTTTTACTCCGTCCACAACGAGGCATTGACCTGTTCTTAAGTTTTGACTTCAGTGCTCGGCCTAGTGACAGCACACCGCCATTCAAGGTAGTCCTATAACAACAACAATAATTCTTATCAATTAATTACCGTAATATTTTCTTTAATTAGGAATTACTTCTGGCAGAAAAATGGGCGATTCACAACAATATTAATTTCCCACCGATCAAAGAGCAAGCAAGTGTTTACGCTAAAGAGAAAAGAATAAGGGAATGTTACATCTTCAAACACCCGACCGATCCATATTGTCCAATTATTCTTCATTTTGTTATTACTAACAACAAATACCGAGACTACAAAGCACCTGGTAAAATAAAAATGATTAATTTCTTTGATATTTCAGTTAGTAATGTTGAAATTAACATTCAGGAGTGAAACGATCAACCGAGCAAGAGTTAAAAGAAGCCGATTTTTCTGTTTTTGATGATCCAACCGATCCCTATTCCCTTTTTAACTTCAATTACACATCGGAGTTGTTTGATCGATTGTCTAAATTAATGGAATTCAACACACTCGAAAGTTTACAGACGGTAAAAGACATCATAAGTGAAATAATTGTAAAAAAGAGAACGAACCGACCGGTTCCAGTCATCACTTTAGGGGATGTCGCGAGGCTGAAAATGAGATTTCACGCTAAAGATGCCTTTTCTAAACTCAGAGCTTACGTGCGCAGCTTTTCTCGAGACGAAATGGGAAATCGAGATGTTAAGGAGACTGAGAATGATATGAATAAACTAACGTTAAAAGGAAACAAAAGCTAATTGACAGTTAACGAATTGTTTGTATCCAATTGTACTCTAATTTTATAAAATATGTATTCAAAATTGCATATATAATTTCATATTTTTCGTATAATCTAAATAACATCATTGTATTTGCAATCACTTATTTCTGATCTCCTTGAATAAATGATGAAGTTGCTGAGCCAACTTCCGTTTGTTAAAGTCGTACAATTTATTATAAAATTGCTCATCACCTAAAAAAATTTTAAATTTTAAAATTATTATATAGCTGATGTTAATGAAACTCACAAATAAGCTGCTGCACGGGAATTATTTCCAAAAGGGAAGAATTCTCAGTTTCTTCAGTCAAAAGTTTTTCCTTAATTTCCTGGAGAAATTCGAGTGTGTTTTTATTAAAGAGTTTGCATTTGCAAGCCCTAATCACGATTCGCTGATTGTGTGGCGGCCAAGAAGCCTCGCGTAGTAAGATTACCTGAATTTTTAGACCGATTGTAAATTCGTAGGAAAAGTTGAATTTGGTTTACCTTTTCGAAATAATGACATAATATATAGAAACAGCCAACAGTAAATCGGGTGACTAGATTTTCAATAATCAAAAAAACATTACCGAGTACGTCAACATTCTAAAAATAAAAAAAATATTTAAAAAGATTCTAAATATAATTTACAGTATACTTACGGTTATTACAAATATTAAAGCTTCAATCCATAGTAAATTATCAATGTTTACGCAACTTGATTTTTCAACGTTTAAAATATTTTTTAAGTAAATAATTTTCTATGGAAAGAAATAATCCGTAAAATCTGTTATTAGGAAAGTTCAGTTTACACTGCACCATGTTGTGTTGTTTTGACTCAGATATATCTGAATTTCCTGAACTAGAAAAATCCAGTACAAATTCTTCACTTTGAAGATTAGAGTCATTCGTAAAAAAACTAAAAAATCCATCAAGTTTTCACATTTTTCCTGCAATTATAAATTTATTTAAAACCAGAATCATTAATAAATATGTTTTAATATTGTTTCTTACAGGCAATATTATTTCTTCCACAGCTTCATTCCATAAATTAATCAGAAACTGACAACTAAACCGACTGCTTTGAACCTTATCGTAAGGTTTACCATATTTTACAAATTCGAAGTCAAGTTTACTTTCAAATCCTGGTCTGTAATCACGTCCAAGATAAATCTAAAAACAATAATTAAAATTAAATAACTTTAAACAATTTATATATCTAACTTCATTATAAACAGTATCAGCAGGAGTCCATTTTTCTGACATAAAACCATGTAGTTCCATGTTCATTTCAAAGATCTTCTCTTGAAAAGACAGACATTTGCGTTTCTGCAAAGCATTGAAGGTAACATCCACAGATCTGAGAAAAAGATCCGGTGATCTTGTCTTCTAAGACACGAAAATACAACAAAAAAAATTACACGACCATCATTTTTAAAGCAGTACAACTACAATTAATTAATTACCAATAGTTTCCTTGGAACAATTAAATGATTGTCATCAATACAATTGACATTGAAATTTCTCATAAAATAAGTCAAAGATTTACTTTGCATTTCATCGTAATATTGACGCGTTTCAATGTCGATGTTTTGGTATAGGTGTACATTACGTTGAATAACTTCAGTTTGTATTTCCGCGAATAATTTGCCTGAGGTGTAAACATGATCTATAAAATCCTGCGGAATGTGCTTTCTATGCAGTAATATTTTCTCATGATATGAAGAATCTAAAACAAAAGAATAATAATAAATACAAAATAAATATATAAATATAATAAAAAAGTAAAAAATTACTTATTTACCAAATATAAGTTTCAATTGATTTTCATACAGTTTCAATTTATCCTTTTCATAACCGATGCATATAACATAAATTTCTGAATTGCCTTCTTTGCTCGTTGCAGGTTTGAACAAATGAACCTAATGTGCAAACAATAAAATTCAATTTTTTGATTACTTTTATAAATAATAATTTTATAAATTTTACCTCTCGGAAAAAACAATTAAGTAAGTAAAGCAAATTTATAGAACGACTTTCAAAAAATGTAAACATCTTGACAACAAAATGACCATCACTTTTAAGCACTGTAAGAGCGGTCACAACTTCACAGAAATGTAAAACCGATACTATACGTTCTTGCTCCGATGGATTATCGTGACAACCAATGCTTCCATCAGCAGTTATCTAAACAAAAATTAAAAGTTAATCAAAAGTTTACAAGTTAAAAAAGAAAGCTGATTTAATACCAACGAAATCTCTCCCAAATCACGTGCTCGCGACTCCAATTTTTCTAAATTACCAATATGCATAATATCTCCAGTATTATCCGCACCAAATTCCCAATTATTCAAAGTATTTAAAATGAACCGATCATCGTTAATCATGCAACTCTGCGAATTTCCTTCGTAATACGGATTCAATGTGGTTGCAATCCAATTCCACTAGAAAATTAATACCAAAATCGGATTCATATTTCTATTAATGTATATGAAATCAAGTTCACTATTTACGTCTTTCTGTTTTCCCGGCCATCGTGAATAAATGAAATGATTTAACGCTGTGATAAAAGCTCCTGGAGCTTCGCACAGGTGAATTGTGTTTAAGCAAAATTCAGAAAAAAAATCTATTTCATAATTTGACATAATTTCAAAACATTTGGCCCAGGCTTGAGTGCACAGCTCAGGTTTGCAACGACGTTTTAAATTGGGGACGATGCTGCCTAGAAAATAATTTTAAAAAATAAAATATATAAACATGATCGAATAAATTAAAGTGTAAACTTACCAGCGGGATTAAGTGACTGTGTGTGTTCACTCCATGGACCTCTTTCTTTATCATTTAAAAGACTTTTAACGGTATTTAAATTATCTTTCATTGATAATAACGTTTCATCCGACCATGCAATCCCGGTCCACAACTCATCTGCTGGTGGTAAAACCCAATTTTCATTTGTTTTCGTGATGTAATACCGTTTGTTAAAATGTTGCGTAGTTAGATCATCAGTGTTTGTTTCCATCATTTTCTTGGAAATGATAAAAAGTATTTTGAATGTCGAGCAATGGAGAGCAAATACAAGTTCAAGATGAGTACACCAGGCGAAATCATTTACAAGTTCAAGTAAAATGTGAACGTAATTCGAAAACCAAAAATATAAAAATATCATTAAAATATTTTAAATCTAATACCGTATTTACATCAATTTTAAACGTCAATTTACAAAAAAGTAGTAAATAGCCACTACGTTTATTATTTGACGTATATAATAATCTTTCGAAATTCACCTTTTCTGAAAACCCTTATTTAAGAATGGCTACTGGTGTGGCTGCAAGTAAGATCTCCGTTAAAAACTTGCATGATTATTTGAAAACATTATCTCCAGCCGTTCTGGACAAATTATACAATCATCCAGCAACAAGCTTAGCAGTGTTTAGGTTAGAAAAATAAAAAAATTACTGAAATTAAACTCACCGAAACATTTCAGAGAATTACCAGAACTCGCTCAACAATACATAGTGCGACTTTTATTCGTAGAACAACCAATAACGCAAGCGGTAGTCACATCATGGGTGAATCCACAATATTACAAGTATAAATCTTAATTAAATCTAGAAATTTATATAACTATGTATTTTTTTGCGCAGAGAACACCAAGCGAGTGTTCAAGCTTTGAAGAACTTGCAGCTATGGAGTGAAGTGTCAATGCCAGGTGGTTTACCAGGTTGGCTTTTACATGGTACATTTAGAAAAAACACAAAGACAGCACTTTTAGGAGGGTAAGTAGAAACTTTAGAATAAATTAATTGATTGTTATTTTCTTTTATTTTTTAAATAGTGGTAAACCGTGGTCCACAACAGCTTCACTTGAACCAGATAAATATGCAAAAGATATCACTTTTTTGGATAAGTATGCTATGGAACGATGGGAAGTGAGTACTTACTAATTTTTATGTCAAATTTATTCACTTGATTGTTTATTATTTATTTTTAAGGCTATTTTGCATTACATGGTTGGTGGTACACAACCTACTGAAGGTATCAGTGGTGACACAGCTGCTATTTTGATTCACGCTGGACTCATGAAGAGGTAGTTCAAGATAATATTTGATATATTTTTTTAAGTATTAAATTTTTTTTCTGTATTAGTGAGGAAGATAGTGCGACTCCAGTAATTACTTCGGATGGATTTCAGTTTTTATTAATGGAAACTTGTTCTCAAGTGTGGTATTTCATGTTACAATATCTTGATACAGTTGAGGTGCTTTTTGTATAAACTTAACTGTGATAAATTTAATTATAGGTTTTTTTATTTTTTTTATTTGTAGAGTCGGAACTTGAATCTGGTCGATTGTTTGTCTTTTGTGTTTCAGTTGAGTTTTTCCATGCTTGGAAAAGTAGGTTTTACCTTTTAATTTGATTTGTCAGTACATAAAATCCTTAAATTTTTTGTAGGATTATACTACTGAAGGAATGAATGAATCCATGCTCGTTTTTCTTCAACATTTAAGGGAATTTGGCCTCGTATATCAAAGAAAGGTACATTTTTAATAGGAATAAATTAAAAACAGTTATTATGACATATTTGTTTTGTATTTCAGAGACGATCGAGTCGTTTTTATCCAACTCGCTTAGCAATTAGTTTAGCATCCGGTTTGAAATCGTCAGAAGTTAATTTAAATAAACAAGGTCATTTAATAGTACAAACGAATTATCGAATTTGCTCATATACAGGTGCAATATAAAATTGAATAGGTATATTTAAATAATGGAATAAAATAATATTTATACATTTATTTGTAGATGCATATCTACAAAAAGCATTAGTGGCTTTATTCAGTGAATCTCTATATAGGTTAGTTCAATATTTAAAAAAAGGGGAAAAAATCATTGTTAATTTGTATTTCAGTGTAGCAAATGCAAACATTGGAATTATTACTCGAGATAGTGTGCGACAAGCTTTAAGAAGTGGTATTACAGCAGATCAAATTATAACATTTTTAAGAACTCACGCACATCCTGAACAACTTAAACAAGTGAGTATAATTTTTTATTTTTATGATCATTTAACGATTTTTTTTATTTTAGACGCCAGTAATCCCATCTGTAATTACGGATCAAATCAAACTGTGGGAACTGGAACGTGATCGATTCAGGTTCACCGATGGTGTACTTTACAGTCAATTTTTGTCTCAGGAAGATTTTGAATGTTTACGAAATTATGCTCAAGTAATTTTTTTTGTCATTTTTTTTCTTCATTTTTGTGCAATTAATTTACAAACTAATATTTTAATTCTAGGATTTAGGCGTTCTAGTGTGGGAAAGCACCCCCAAACGTGTAATGATTGTTAGTAGAGCAGGACATGATGATGTGAAACGATTTTGGAAGCGACAGAAAAATAGTTGAAAAAATTACCAATTATGCTGTTGATTCAACAAAAGATTGCTACAATTTTTCTATTATTACGAATTATTACGTTACAGAATTCTATCTGCACTTAATTCGGTTTATAAACCATTATTTTCAGTTGCATCAGTTAATACTACTTCTGTCATTACAAACATTGGTAGTGTTTGCCAACTTGATCCGTTTGAACATTATCTGTAAATAAAAAAATCAAAAAAAATCGATTCATCTTAACACAATTTCACCAATGGCTTCAGTTTTCTTTTAATTTAAATGCCTTATCTTGTCCTTCAACATGCAATTGGTTCACTCAAGCAAAATATAACAAAAAAAATCGAATTAGATTTACTCCGATTTTTTTTTTTTACAATTTCTTGTAATATCTTTAATTCTGAGATAGCCAATCCAGACAATTTCTCAGGCAAACAACTTTGGAGTTCTTGTCAGTTTGCTGCACCTAGGCCTAGCTGCACCAATATTAGCAAAACAAAACAATTTTTTAAAATGAGATTACTTTGGATATTACGATTTACTGTATGCAATAAGAGAATTATGGCTAATAACAAGTGTGGGACAGCCTAAATTTGACAATTTTTATGACAAATTTTTATCTCGTGAAGATTTGAATGTTTACAAAAGTATAAATGCTCAAGTAACTTTTCTTATGTAATTATATTTACAGACTAATATATGAATTCTAAGATTTTGGTGTTCTAGTGTGGGAGGGTACTCCCAAAAGATGTAAAGGGCAAGAAAAAATGATGCAAAACTATTTTGGAGGATAAATAAAAATAGTCGAATGTTATCCAAATTGCTGATGATTCAACATAACTGAGCAAAAGTGCTCTATATTTCTTGTATCGTAATTTTGTACATTTTTTTTTGCCTGTTTCTCAACTTTTTTGCAATTAAAAATTCGCCGCACTTTCATTTGACAGTTCAAACTGAGAAAGAAATTTAATTTTGTACCTTTTACATTCATATCATTACATTGGCACAGAATTCCAGCTGTCTTAAATAGGTAGGACACTTTGTTAAGAACAAGGGATGGAATTTAATTGATGACACGATTTATCCGAATATAATTACATCGTCATGAATAAAAGGCCCACGTAACATGAAAAGGCAATTTTTTATCGTTCCATATAGAATTCGTTTTTTATCACAATTCGTCATGAATTTCTGAATTTGTGTCTGAGGTTTCCGATTTTCTTTCACTTGATTTTTGTCTTTTTGAATCACTATTAAAATCATTATTAATATTAGTTGACTGCACAATTTCCTGAGATTGATTTGGCACATCTGTGCTTGTTAAATCCTCCTCCTGTCCAATTTCTTCAATTTTGTCCTTTTCCTCCTTCGTTTTTCTCTCGTATTTCGGTGGTATGGGTTGCTTAGGTCTCATCAGTTCACCTAATTGTTCGAGTAACTGCTGCGTATTTAGGTCAATAGTTTGTTTGCTTCCTATGGCAGTTTGTAGTAGTTTTTGTAGTGTGCTGAGGTATTCATTGTGTCTCTCTTGCACTCCAGACTGGCTGTTTAGCGATTCCATCATTTTAACCATTTTCTGTTTTGTGTCTAAATGAATATCTTCAGAATTTTGAGTAATTGATTCACTTTCTTCGTCGATCTCATGCGCTTCACCTTGGGGATTGGCAGGCACCAATGGCTGCTGTAAGCCTGAAGGGATTTCACATATTGCTTCACCTAATATTCAAAAAATTTAATGACTACTGTAAAAATATATTTAAAATGACGTACAAACCGTTGTCAGTTGAATCTGCTAACGATACTTCTAAATTCGGTTCAGACTGAAAAGCTTTGAGCAGAAGTTGAGCATCCTCCGAAAACAGAAAAACTAATGGAATTTTAATATCATTTTTCCCATCTCCAGACATAGCAAACATTGGTAACGTTTGACTACTTGATCCAGGAACATTATCTGAAAATATCACATTTGCATCAATTCATAAAAATAAAAGTTTTATTTTCTCACCTATCACAATTCCACCAATGGCTCCAGCTTTCTCCAAATGACGTCCCTTGTCTACAAACATGCAATCGCCTCGCTCAACTAATCCAATTTTTCCTTCAACTTCTTGAGGATTTTTTAATTCTTCGCACGACCGAAAAGGCTCTGCGAAAGCCATTTGCCCGAGCAATTTATCTGATCGAGACAAATCGGAACCAAATTGAGCTGGACCTGCGTTTAATACCACTTTTTTCTGGTCTTCTGATATGAAGAAAACAACTCTGGGGTTTTTGTCAGTTTGCTGCGCTTGCGCTTGTGACAGTTCGGTCATTTCTTGCATAAAAAGCAACCCCTCCTTTGCGTCATTAATGCTTTCAGCCTATGAGCAGAACAAAAACAGATTACTAAAAATAAATTTAAATATAATGTGATTACTCGTACATGAGCAGATGTATGCAATAACTGAATTCGACCATCTGGTAATGCCACAACGGTAATCCCCATTTTTCGCAATAGTTTAATATGATCTTGATTGGTAGGTTGAAAATCGGCTGCATTCAGTCGACGTTGCCTGTAAACAAATAAAATAATCAAACATATGTCCCACTGTACAGTACTTTATTGATAAACATACATATTACCCTTCGGACAAACACCTTCGACTAAATTTTTGAGGGGTTGACGAATTGATTTTGCAAATTCTTTATCACCCGTATAAATATATAACGCATTTGGACAAGTACGAATAAATTCTTCCTCGTCTTCGTCTCCATTTATTCCTTTATAGTTTTGACTCTAGAATAAAAAAACCAAAATAACACCAAAACAAAATCACCTGTAATATATTTTACTTGGTAATTCTTTGAAATGTTGTATTTAGCTAAGGATAATGGCAATAAATGAGCCTCTGTGGTGAATATAAAGTCATCAATATCAATAATTAAATCCTCCTTCTCCGCGAATAATAAATAGAGATATTTAAACGTTTCCGCAAGAACAAACGAATCCATTCTATCTTCATGACTTCCTGTTCTGACATCTTTAACGGCTGCAAATCCACACGCAACACGAGCTCGTTGCTGCAACGTATCCATCACCGTTTTACCCACATCTAGATAATAACTATCACCAGTAGCCTAAAATGTATAACAAATATTACTTAATAATGTAAACATGCGGCAATTTAAAGATATAAATTGCCACATGGTATTTATAATAATAGTTATTTTGTGTCAAATTGATGTATTTAATAGTCTGGCTTGATCTTTTATCAAAATAGTATTTGTCTAGATCATGAAGTAAGATTTTGTCAAAAATTGTCTCTTCTTAAGTCAGACTTATTAAATAATAAATTCATGAAAAAATTTAAGATTTAACCTTGTACAGAAAATAAGTGCTTTCCAAAAATTCTGGACGAAGTGGATGTTGCCCCCAATGCACTTGAAAATCCATCGTAAATGCTTCTGGTAGGAATGTGTGCCGTTGCATCACCTGGTAAAGCATCTCATGGGTTTCTATAGCAGGTTTTATATCACCCTTCAAAACTTGAAGACCTGGCCAAAACGCTAGCAATGAATCCATGTAATTTCTCGAATTTGTATGCGGCCGATGCATGTGAACATCAAGTAACAATGGTCCTTGACTGATGTATTTCATAACTGCCGAATAATGCTAAAAATAATATTAATCTTGATTATTCTAAATGACGGTTTTTTAAACATACTTTGTTAAATCTGTCCAAATATGCGTCATTTCCAAGAAGAATATACGCTTTAAGACAGTACTCGTAGTAAGAATCTATACCAGCCCCAACACCACTGTCTATGAATTAAAAAATAACAATTTAAAAATTAATTTTCAATTTTTTTTAACAGGATATTTACCTCTTCTAACCCAGTCGCCATTATGAATATTGAGAACAGTACCAACCAGATCACTTGCTCTATGTCTTTGTTGCCATAAATAATCCATAGCTCGGTGTGCTTTTTCTTCAAAAATGCTGTGCCCGGTTAGCCGACTTAATGCAGCTAATTCTAAAATCATTGTTCCCGCACACGCAGTGCAAGTCTCTCTCGTGTTCCCCACCGATGGGGAATTAAGCCCATAACGTAGATTAATCTAAAGTTTAATTACATCAATAACTATTTTATATCTGCTTGTATTATTTTGTTTACTCGTGGATGGGGAATACCAGTTGAGGTATTAAAAGCAGGTAAAAGCCTATATCCTAAATCCTTGGCCATATCCAAGAGTTGTCCTTTGTACCACAAAAGTTTTTGTAATTTTTCTTGAAGATAGATGATTAAAACGTGTCCACTTAATAGTCCTCTAAAAATATAAAATATGGATTAGATATTTATCAAATTTGGTTAATTTTAGTTGTTTTTTTTACCCGAGGACTCGAATGTTTGTTTCAAATACAGAAACAGCAATGTCGCTATCAAATGATACATCTTTAATAATAACTTTGACGGCTCGTTCAAATTCATCCAAATCGTCCATTATCTGAAATGTAAAGAAATAATTTAAAAATTTAATAAAAATATTTTATTCTTTAATTTTCAGACTTACAATTAATGTATCCAATGCATCAATCATTGTAAGCGAAAAACTAAAAGTAAAGACAAATTTGTAAGAAAATAATAAAAATAATAAAAATGATTTTTTTGTCATACTTTCCTAATGCATCATCAATATCACCACGATTCGGTTCAGAGTCTCTAAACCGTCCTTTACAACTTAAAGGCATTAATTCATCAGCTGGATACGCATTATTCTGAAAACAAGGCAAATTAATCCTATGTATATGAGTCATATGATGAAATATAATTTACACACAATTAATTAATTTAAAAAAACCACTTGATACCAAAAATTAGCTTTGTTTAGGTAGGAAAATGGCAAAAAGCTGTTTTTAACTTGTGCAGTAGAATTAATATAACATCATAAAAAATATTTCAATTATTTTTTAAAAACATAAAAAACTTACTACATAAGATCTATAAGCGTGGAAAAACATTTGTTTAGCTTCTTCTCTGAAAAATAAATGAGTTTTTGGGTTCAATTAAGTTCTCATGTGATATTTGAGTTGATAATCAGGCTTACTTCAGTCGATCCTTTTCAGATTTGCTCATCCCATGGGCCACGTCATAAACCAAAGCCGCAAGCAAAATCAGAACGAAAATTGCTTCGTGCATGATCACAAACATTTTCATTTGATCACTGTAAATGTCTATTACACTTAAATTTTGTAAATAAATTAAAAAAGTGAATTCGATCGAGGTTTCCTGCGATCGTCATCTGATTTTGTTATCACTATTCCGCCATTATGAAATACAACTGCAGCTTTAATTATCTTACGTAATAAAAGTAGTAATAAAAAATTAATTTATGATTTTTTTCTGTAAGCAATACAACATTTAATATTTCTAATTAATTGCCTAAAAATTATTGTTAGAAAAAAAAAGATAAAAAAATTAGATTATGACGTCAGTAATTCAATTTAATTTATAAACGTTACAATCTTTTCCATTAAGTTTGAAAATATTTATGATTTTTATAACCGTTTAACATTATGTAAATTAATGTTTTAGAATTTTTCTATTTTTATTACCATCATGTTTATGGCCCTCGGTTATGGCGCTACAGTAGCTTACCTCTTGCATCGTGCTCTATTTCTAGTTCATCTATTGAAGCATCCAAACAAAGTTTGTGTTCAGAAATGGTATAGGAAAAGGTAAATGGCAAAGACATGCTGTAGTTGCCATTTTGAATAGACTGTGGCTGCAAGGCATGTGGAGATGTGGTTAAAACCCCAACAACTCAAAATTATCAGGATGTCCAAATCTTTACAAACAATTAAATATAACTTTCAAAGAAAGTTTTTGCTCTTAAATTGGAGGGAATTTAGCTGTCATCCCACAAACATCAGCATTAAATCCAAAATTAGGAATGGCTCGAGCTTCCTAGTAAATGTAACGTATACTAAAAGCACGAGAGAATAAACATAACTAAAAAAATTCTTTTAGTTTTTAGAAAGCGAGAATTATAAAAAGGAAAAGTTCAATGGCAATCAAACAACGAAAACTTTGAATCAGGGATTCAGTTCTTGCAGTCACGGTCGAAGAATAAACGAGAAAACATCAAGATTAAAGGCTGAATTAGAACCAAAATGAGGCTAAAATGGGAAGGATTTGTTGCTCAGTAATGCTATTCAACCGCAACATACGTTGCATAGTTACGACCCGGTTATTTCGACTGTAAAACTCTTTACACCAACGTCAGACGACATATTAGTATTACAAGATGAGCCAG
The DNA here is from genome assembly GCA_000239455.1 of Strigamia maritima. Taxonomy (NCBI): domain Eukaryota; kingdom Metazoa; phylum Arthropoda; class Chilopoda; order Geophilomorpha; family Linotaeniidae; genus Strigamia; species Strigamia maritima. The sequence goes on along the minus strand of AFFK01019724.1, from coordinate 4,101 downwards.
AATTCCAGGAAGAAAACAACATAATCAGCCGGAATAATTATAACGTTCTCGTTTTATCAAGCTCCTATTCATATCCACCAGGCTTTTTTGAACCCACGTTTAAGTACTCGCCTCTGACTGATTTTGAGAAGTCCATGATTAATATGGCGGGAAAATCAGATGAGGTCGCATGTACATTAAATGCGATCGAAAACAAAGTTTCGAGTGGCGGAAAAGCAAAACCTGAACATTTAGAACGCTATTTTTTCGATTCTAAGTCACAATGTGAGTAATTAATTGAAAATTTGAATTGTTAATTGAATTTTGATTGTATTTGTTTTTGCAGTTGCCTCGTTTTTTTTACTCAAGCTCATGACTACAGTATTTATACTGCCGACATTGAGTTTAATAATTACATACGGGGAACAAACACTAAGTATGTTGATTTTTGATTTTTCGGATTTATTTTTTGATTTTTGTTTTTGTTTTAAGGGGACTTGCGTCTTATGTTCAGCAATTGGCATTAGTCAGAATAGTTGGGCATTTTAAATTTGCTCACGTGAGATTTGAAGTACTTAAAATAACCAAACATTCTGATGACAGCACGGTTCGTGTTAGATGGCGAATTCGTGGGATTACAGCTATGAAAGCATTCATAAAAATTTGGAACATTAAAAAATTGGGACAGAAAAAAATTATTGGAAGAGGAAGCAGAGTAATATAATTTTTTTCTTTTTTCTAAATAATACATCAGGTTATATTTATTATTTTTACCATTTTTTTTTAGTTGGTACGATGGTTTTTCAATATTCTATGTAGGTGACGATGGGGCAGTTTACAGGCACGATTGCGATAAGGTAAGTATTTCTGGAAGGGAAGATGACTTATGTCCTTATTTCTCAATTTACAAGCTAATGTCATTGCGTCAAGATTGTCATGTTTTGATGTAAATATGATGCAATGTTAAAACTACGACGTTCTTAAGGTCCTGGCCCACCGTGACCTGGACACATCAAACTATAGTTCCTTTTCAGGAGTCTTGGAAATACTTGTAATTCGAGAAATATGGTTTAGTCGCAAACATTAATCAAATTGTGGACAAATTTTCATTTCTAAAATGTTAGATGATCCCAGACAAGGAGATTAAAATTGAATCGACGCAAACCTTAGCTGCCAAGTTAGCATTTCTTTTAGGAGTCCTTCAACGACCGGTTTTAGATGATTTAAACACCGTTATGATGGCTTTAATAAAAATGAATGGTCTCCAAGATACCAGTTCGCCAAATCAACCTTTAGTCAAGTGAAACTAAAGAAATTAATTGCTTAATTCCTTGTGACAAATTTTAGTTCATTTCTTGTAGAATTGTAATTTTATTTTGTTTGTTGTTATTTCCATTTGGTCATGTACATATTTGTTTGGTTTGTAAGACAAAGAGAATTTAGTAATGGAAAAATTACATAAACACCGTAAAATGTAGTTAAAATTAAATAAGTAGAGTATTGTTGCAAACTACTGGTTGGAATTTAATTTGGTGGAACTTCGTCTACTTTTTCCACAGAAATGTAAAATATTGGCTCCATTCGTGCTCCACATGGACATTTGGAACCTAATAAAATTTATTATGATATAAATAACATGATTAATTGCTATGAAACTTAAAATTTTCTGAAAATTTTAAGTACCATTCCAATCAAAGCTCCCAATTTTTGCACCGCAATGTGGGCAGTTCAACTTAAAAATTGAAAAATAGAAAAGTTGGGTAATCTTTCTGTTTATAATTAATTACTTTCCCTGCTGTTGCTTCTTTCGCCTCCTGCATCCAAGGTAACGGACGAATCAGTAATCCCTGATTACAAATTGGATTACCGATGGAGCAGGCATTAATGTTCCAATGTAATGTTTTGCCAACATCATGTGGGAAGACGCTCATTTCAGAAAATAAGGCTTCCTGTAGGTAAATTATAAAATTAATTACATTTAATAATAGGGTAATAATAATAATCGTTTATTGTATTTCGAAAAGAACGAATTTTTACTTCGTACCTGCATTTCTTACACTTGAAATGGAATTGAGATGGCGTAATCTCATCAGTAAAAAAAGTAGACACAACAACTGCAAATTGCTTGTCTGCAATTTAAAAAAATAACGAAATAAATTAACGAAATAAATAAATAGAAAAAGTTTTAATACAATCATGAACCAGGTATAACCTTTTTGAACTTGTTTAGCCGTGGTATATAATTTATACAGCCGATATTGTAAATTATTTTCGTCCAATTGCCAATTCATTAAACAAAACAAGTGTAATTGTGCTATAAATCCTGCATTTGGGCTTTAAAATACTTATATTATAAACAAGGGATTAAAAACGTAAATTCATTAAATATGAATTTATGAATTCATTAATATGAATAATGAATTTTTATTTCATGTGGTGGTGTTGTACTTACAAAACTAATTTCCTCTGCGCCTTTACGAACTCTAACGCTTCGTCAACTGATAAATGATGCTTATGCATGATATACGCAGTCATAATAGTTGCACTTCTTGATACCCCGAAGTAACTTCAATTAAACACATAAATTAATACGGTAATATTTTAATAATTAAAAAATAATAATTTTTAAAAAAAATACCAATGAACTAGCACTTTTTCTATTGGGTTTGCAGTCATTATGAACTGAAGAGCTTCATCGAAATGAGTCAAAAGATCGGCATCTTCTTGATCCAAAGCAAATATAAATAAGCAAATGTATCTTTCACGAATACTGGCGGGAAGGGGTTTAAGTATCTAATGTGAGAATGCGCCGTATGCCAAGCGAATCCAATAAAGTTTCGTTGGTAGCGGCAGCTAGATCACCCAAGTACACATTTTCCTCGATTAAATTTATTGAGGGGCTAAACTCGATTGGTGTATATGCTCTGGTACGGAAAATAAGACTTGATTCGTCCATTTTGGATTTGGGCATTCACTTGGTCGGCTAGAAGCTGACCTTGACCTTGTCAAGGTTCTTCGGGTCACTGTCACTGTAAATACAAATGCTACGGCGCTTCGACTAGCGACTTAATGCTTGTTTTTAGCTTTTAGGCTTTTTGCGCCTTTTAAATCTTTATTTGATCGAATAAAAATTGTCTAATAATTCATTTATATTTAATACAAATATTAGAATTATGCTGTAACTATTTAATACGGTTTTTAATGAAATAAAAGCGGAAATTTGTACGGCGCTATTGTTCTCGCACCGAAGCGCCATAATGGCGAAAGTTCAGCTTTCGCCTGAACTTGGGCGCCGCCTAACAACTAGTGGAAAGTCGATATGCGACTGTAATGGTATATTTGCGTTTCCAGACAATAATTAGGTTAAAACCAATAGAATTCTTCTATCAGTGTGCTTTGTTTCCGTCAAGTGAAAAATTATCCATAGGATACGAAGTGGATTTGTATTGATTTTATTCGCCGAAAAAAGTAAGTTCTATTCTATATCTTGCTATGCTCGTTCTTGTATAGGCCTAAAACGTGAATGCAATCTTTTACGCCATGAAATCGTGGAAATCCCTCATTTGGAATTGTTCAGATATCAATTCGCTTGTTTACCAATTTAAATACCCGTGGTTTATAATTGCTATAGTTTTTTTTTTTTTTTACAATGAATTTCGTAATTGTTTACTCGTTACAACTCATCCCAACAATTGTAAACAAGTTTATATGGACACGATTTTTTTTGATTTTTTGATTTTAATTTAAAAAAAATATATTTGCTTTTTAACTCGTGTGAGGTATTAAATTACGGCACGATTTTTTTGGAAAGTTTTCTGATAGTGAATATTTACAAATTCAATAGTAGTAAATAATATTCTATTCATTGGAAATTGTGATAAAATAGACATTTTAATTTTTCATTTACTTTTGTAAACAGAAAATAAGAAATATGTAATTATTTTATGAAATTAGGGTTAAGGTTAACTAGTAACTTTTTTTTAAAAAATAATAATAATAACAAAAAAAAAACAAAACTTGAGCTTAGCCTAAATTACAACACGTGACTGTCAACTAAAATGTCTCTTAATATTTATTCACGTAATTTGATTCAAGACTAAAAGATATTTTACATATTTTTTC
>JH431585.1:8193-60020 GCA_000239455.1 Strigamia maritima | reverse complement strand
GCGGGTCTGTTCAGATCACTTTGTAACTGTTAATTGTTAATATGACTTAATATTTCTGTCAAATAGGGATAAAAGCAAAGTCGGAGAATGAAAACAATGTTGACTCGGTTCCGGTTTTGGTGTTTTTACTAAAAAACTAATGGAGATAGAGGCTTGAAATAAATTTGCTCAGATGTAGCAATACCTTGGCTACATTTAAAAAAAAATCAAACTTGTAGCTCGTTCCAGTGATTTTCTATGAATGTTTTAGTGTTCAAAGGTTCCAGTTTTAGTGTTGTATGGTTCCGATTTTGGTGTGTTTACTAAAAAACTAATGGACATAGAGGTTTGAAATAAATTTGCCCAGATGTAGCAATACCTTGGCTACATTTAAAAAAAAATCATACCTGTAGCTCGTTCCAGTAATTTTCTATGAATGTTTAAGTGTTCGAAGGTTCCGGTTTTAGTGTTGTATGGTTCCGGTTTTGGTGTGTTTACTAAAAAACTAATGGAGATAGAGGTTTGAAATAAATTTGCCCAAGTGTAGAAATACTTTGGCTACATTTAAAAAAATACAAACCTGTAGCTCATTCCAGTGATTTTATATGAATTTTTAAGGATAAGATTTTGTGTTATTTGAATTACACTTGTTATCCAAGATGGCTGACAAAATATGTTTTTCTTAGTTGCCCAGCAACCCTATCCCAGCATGCTTTGCACAATCACGTGCTGCAAGAGCCCTGTTGGAAGGACTTCTTGTAGACATCATGGTACACATATGGGAACTTCGCAGGAATGTTTCTGACGTGGTTTAGCGAGGACAGCGAGTCAAGGTTAAAGTGTTGTCCATCAATGGCGAGAAGACGAAATTATCGATGAAAGATGTCGATCAAGAGACCGGCGAGGATCTTAATCCTGTATTAAGCAGTACTGAGCGAAAACAATTCTAGTTTGATCAGTGCACCTGATGCAGACAATGTCAGCAGTCGAAGACGAGTTCAAACATCATCATGGGAAATTACACACAAATGCATAGGGGAGGTCAAATCTCCTTATCAGAAAAGACTAGATTGTCACCTAAAGTAGGATACCGCTCATGATTTCTGGCAATGTCAACGACAGAAGGCAAGAATTACATCAAGTAATACAATGTTTATGTTTTTAACGGCTTTGGAAGATATAAACTGGAGTGCAGTCAAATATTTCTACTCATTGATGAGTGAGAATGAAAGAGAAATTTGTGTTGCGCCGTTGATTATTACCGGAAATTTAACTTTCCATCACGAATTGATACTTAATCAACTTTTATTTGCTAGTAGTGATGATGCAGTTTGTATTGTAAATTTTTTACTTTCACAAGTGAAGAAGGAAAAGTTGAATGCATGTTGGTTTATGCGAGAAACAAATTGTGTGCAGCTGGACATTTTTTGTAATGACTCAATTTATGTTTATGTGCATTTTTTTATTGCGATTTCTCTTCGATTTTGGAATTCGGATTCTTTCACTCAATTCCAAGTTGTGTTTAACAAGTTAATCAGTTGTATATTTATGTTTTTTTTACATTGATGCGGATGAGATTAGGAAATATTTCAAGTTATTGTGGACGATGGCTTCACGGGAGAAAAAATTAAAGTTTTAGAAAGAAACGTACAGTGGTTGCAATTATGCAATTGGGATAATTTTTGTATTTTAGAATTATTCCTGAATGATTTGAGTGAGGGAATTCAGAAACGGATATTGTGCGCTTGCTTCGTTGCTAGTTTGAAGTGGGATTTTTTCAATTTGTTGCTGAAAAATACTTTACTAAACGAGAAGATATGATTTTTTTAAGAAATTGTGCCGTAAAAATTTGAAATTGATTTCTGAGAATTTGAGTTCTTCAATCGAAAATATGGCGCAATTGGACAGGTTTTACAAATTTTTGAAGTAATAATAATTTTTTTTCAAATTTATATGATGTAGAGGAGGCAGCCCTGCACTATTTGGTCGTTCTAAGGGTGTCCCGTATACATGTACTTTTTTGATTTTAAATTTTAATAGTAAAAATAAAATAAAATGGTTTAGATCGGAATATTTCTTTGGAATTTATGTTAAAAATAATGATGTGATATTTATTTCTGATTAAAATATTACTAGTTTTTCTCAATTTATTGATTTTAATTAATTAAGCACTTCAAATTGCTGCTTGTCATGCGGAAAGCTAAAGTCCTGTTAGTAGCATAGCTCTCCTAGCGGAGACATTTGGCACTACTAAAAACTTGATGCGATGTATATCTATCGTTTAAAATAATAATATGAAAAATAACAAATAAAATAAATAAAAACAAGTGTTTGATTCGATTTGATTGAATAAGTAAAGATGGAAAGACTTAGAGACTTTATACCTAACATGCGTACCTAAAGGACATGCTCCCGACCTCAGATCTAGAGATTCAAAGAATAAATCTAGCTACCATCGTGCTGCAGCTTAAAACGATGGGTATCAATGATGTTGCCTCGTTTGATTTTTATGGATGCGCCGCCAGAGGAGTCGCTTGTAATGGCGATGAAGCAGTTGCACTCGTTGAGCGCTCTCGACGATAAAGGTCTTCTCACGAGTCTCGGAATAAATATGACAAAATATGACAAAATTCCCCATGGACCTATTTCTTGCAAAAATGTTAATTATGTCTGTAGATTTGCGTTGCAGTGAAGAGATCTTAACCATTGTGTCAATGTTATTGGTTAAAAATGTATTTTACGACCTAAAGATAGACAACTAGCATTAGCTAATGAGAAGAAGGCGAAATTTAATCAACTCGAAGGCGACCATTTAACCTTGTTACCAGTTTACAACTCGTGGAAAGCAAATAACTTCGATCATTACGATCATTGGTGCAACGAAAATTATTTACAGAGTAAAACTCTAAAGAGGGTTCGAGATGTTCGGAAGCAATTGATGGATATTATGGATAAGTAATTATAGTTTTTTTTCTTTTTTACATTAAAGTTTATTGAAACATTTCATATTTTCATGTAGACACAGGTTAGGCATTGTTTCATGTGGTAAGAATATAGATCAAGTTCAAAAAGCCATTTGGAGTGGGTTTTTCCGCAATGCCGCCAAAAAGGAGCCTTAAGAAGGGTATAGGACACTTGTGAATGACCAGGTGGTCGACATTCATTCTTCCAGTGCTCTTTATGATCGAAAACCCGAGTGGGTTGTGTACCACGAACTGACAACAAAGAAATACATGCATGAAGTGACGGCGATTGATCCCAAGTGGCTCGTGACGTTTGCTCCTGCATTTTTTAAATTTGCTGATCCAACCAAATTGAGCAAAAGTAAGAAGCGACAGACACTTAAACCGTTGCACAACAAATAGGAAAAACCTCAGTTCGTCATAGAAGAAATGAAGAATTTCATTTGTAATACTGTAAATTTGTAATTTTAGTAATTTTAGTAATTTTAGTAATTTTAGTAATTTTTAATACCATTTATTTATTATACCGTACCTTGATTTATTGGGCGCAGATATCTGTTGCCATTTGACATCATGATTCATGTTAGACTGTATAAATTCCGGGTTCTTTTTTTAAGACAAAAGTAATTAAAAGAAATTGTAATAAAACTAAAATATATTGCAGCTGTTCTCGCTTTACTGTCCCCAAAAAATTACGTCAATCGCTGACGATACATTGGATTAGGAAGTGTGGAGTGTTCTTTTCAATAATAGCATCAAAACTCAAAACATGATTGCAACAATGCGATTCATTCGCTATCTCCAAAACAATATGTCATTGACAAAAATTTCCAATAAAAACTTATTTTGAGAAAAATAAGAAAATTAGTTGGCACGATAAAGGTTTTTTAATTTTTATAAGAATTTTTATTGGAATTTGAATGTAAAATGGATACTTTGGAAACATTTAGGTGGCTCAAAATCACAAACAAACAAAAAACCTTGTAATTCTTAAATGACAGTTGTTTCAAAATTTATCACCACAGTACCGTATGCAAAACTTTTAAACATAAAAAAAATTGTTTTAAATAATTACAAATAAAGTTTTTCTGGATCTAAAGTTTAATCAACTGTAATAAGTATTTTTTGGCAGTAAAGTTTTGTGCTAACTAATTTTTCTCAAAATTCCTCAAAGTTCCTATTAATGTACTTTTTTTTCTACTAAACAAATAATTTTCGACAACTTTATAATTGCAAATTTTTGTCTAACTTCAACGACTTTTAAGCTTTTTGATGATTGTTTTGATATCACCATTATAAAGCGCATCAAGAAATTACTATTCAACTACAATAGCAGAATTTTGATGCGGTATCTGTTTTAGTTTTCAGCGCTTCTGGTCTCTGGAATCATCCTGTATATGTATACAAGTATACTGTATGTATGTATATGTACTATATGTACAGTCGTGGACAAAAAAAACTTCACTGAAGAAATGGGGTTTTCGACTGTGTCCACCAGAAGGCGCAAAACACATTGAGACTGAATGACGTCAGTATTGACCGGTCTCACACTTTGGACAGTGTGGTCAACTACACACCTTAAGCAGACATAAGACCGGTCAATACTGTTGTCATTCAGTCTCAATGTGTTTTGCGCCCTCTGGTGGACACAGTCGAAAATGCCATTTCTTCAGCATAACCACCTTTATGTCTTCAGTGACTGTACTATACTGTATATGGATAAATATATACATGTATAAAAGTATATATATATATAACAATAATATTATTCTTTGCTAATTAGAATCAGGACTCGATAAAATCAGGTTGAAGATGAATTTGATTTAGATGTTCCAACTTTACAGAAGATTACACTTGTAAACTGTGCACTTTCTTTGTGGTCAAGTGAATCGATAAAATATAATTCTGCTTGTAATGGCAAGTGGGTGCAAACAATGGTGACCCTGAAAGAACGTGTGATTCGTGTGACCAACGATTTATTTCTCCCTCCAATATTGAAGACTGAATTGTTTAAATTTGTCAAATACATAAGATATGAACTGGAGTCGTGGATTTTGTACCTGAAAAGCCATGAAAATTGTTGACATGCATAAAATCAACCCAATGGACACCGCATGGAGGAGTGAACAAAAGGAAATCGGCAGAAATGATTTTGCAAATGAAAAAATTGCCATTTTCCGAGCGGATGAGGATTGTGGGCACATTTTGTTTGACCGATGCAGCCGTTGACACCTTGCTACAAGTTTGTGATAATAGCGATAATAGCGATGAAATGAAAATTTATTGGAAAAATGATAGATACCGGATAGATACCGACCATGATTTCTGGCTGCTATGTCGACGACTTAGGGCTAAAACTACTACAATTAAAGGCTTTGAATGGTATAAACTTTAGTGCAGCCAAGTATTTCTACTCACTGCTGAGTGAAAATGAAGGAAAAAGTTGTCTTGCGCCTTTGATTATTACCGGAAATTTAAATGAGCATCACAAACTGATACTTATTGAAGTTTTATTTAATGGTGGTGATGATGCAGTTTGTATTGTAAATTTTTTACTTTCACAAGTAACAAAGGAAGAGTTGAATGGATGTTGGTTTATGCGAGAAACAACCTGTCTGCAGCTGGCCAGTTTTTGCAGTGACTTGATTTATGTGCATTTTTTTATTGCTATTTCAATTCGAATTTTGAATTCGGATTTTTTCGCTCACTTCGCACTTCGCAGCTGTGTTTCGAAAGTTAATTAGTTGTATATTTGTGCTCATTTATATTGATAGAGATGAGATTAGGGAATTTTTCAAATTATTGTGGAAGATGGCTTCAAAGGAGAAAAAAGAAATGTTTTTGGAATATAGCGTGTCGGAGGAGTGTTGGTTGCAATTATGCAGTTGGGATAATTTGTGTATTTTAGAATTATTGCTGAATGATTTGAGTGCAAGAGCTCAGAAACAGGTTTTGTGTGTCTGCCTCCTTGACAGTTTGAAGTGGGATTTTTTTCAATTTGTTGCTGAAAAATACTTTACTAAACCAGAAGATATGATTTTTTTAAAGAAATTGTGTCGTAAAAATTTGAAACGAATTTCTAAGAACTTGAGTTCTTCAATCGAAAATATGGCGCAATTGGACAGATTTTATACATTTTTGAACTAATAATAATTTTTTTGTCAAATTAACGAGTCAGGTTGTCCCGTATACAAAATGTTCAATGTACTTTTTTGATTTTTAATAGTTCATATGTCAAAAGAAAATAAAAAGCATAAGATCGGAATATTTTTTTGTAAGTCATGTTAAAAGTAACGATTTATTTCTGATTAAAATAAATATGACTAATTTTTTAAACTTATTATTAATTTTTATTAATTCAGCACATCAAATTGCTGCTTGTGCTGCTTGTCATCTCGAAAGCTAACGTCAATATCCTGTTAGTAGCATGGTTCTGATGTGATGTGATGTGATGTACACACTATCGTTTAAAAATAGATTAAAAATCAATTATTAAAATAAATAAAGACAAGTGTTTGATTCGGTTTGATTGATTTAGGAAAGATTGACATCACGATCACATAATAGCTAGAAGTTGCCCGCAATACGACTCCCCATGTTAAATTTTTTAATTTAATTATTTAATAATATTTTGGACCGTCACAACTTTAAAACTGGTCAATTATTCAAAAATTGAAGAAAAAAAATTGAAAAAGAAAAGAGAACTGCATCTGGGATTCCCAGGCGGTCACCCATCCAAGTACTAACCAGACCCGATGCTACTTAACTTCGGGGATCGGACGAGAACCGGTGTTTTCAGCATGGTATGGCAGTTCTCATTCAATCTAGCTTTTCACCTTTCCTATGTTGGCGTTTTACTCAAATCAAAACTGCAAAAACTGGAATTCTCAAGCGATCACCCATGCACGTTCTAACCAGACCCGTTGCTGCTTAAAAATAAAAACAAGCTGTTTGTACTTTAAAATCCCTACTTTACCGGTATTGTACCTAAAAAAAGCATTATTGTACCTAAAAAAAGACATTATTGTACCTAGAAAAGGAATTATTGTAAGTACCTAGAAATCGATTCAAATTAATTTTTAAATTTAAAAATGTGTTTATTCCTTAATCCACAGAACACTTCAGTGAGTGGTTCTCTTCTCCCGAGATCGGTTGGTTCAGACAAAACTCCAAGAATCACTTCATGTTATTGTTGTTTTTTTTCAATGATTTTTTTTTTATGTGCATTCATCAACCTTTGGGTCAACAAACGTATGTAGGATCTTTAAAATCACGATCGGTTAGTCATACATTGTGATAAGAACCAGCAAAAATGTGTTGGAAATGTTTATTTTTATACGTGAATGAATCATTATCTTTTTTTAGATTAGCAGACACTCCTGCTGATGCTGTTGCTAGAATTTGGTTACGAGTTGGCATTTTCAGCTGTCATTTCAACATTTTTTCCTTAAATTTGATTTCTAATCATTTCCTGAGCTCTGTGAGTACATAAAGAAGACGAAAATGCCTTGTGAAGAAAATGGGTAAGAAACTGTTGATTAATTACAATCAGAATTTACTACATTTTATTTTTTATTTCTGTTAAAACTTGGGAGTGTTGTAAATAAATGAGTTATGATCTCATAAGTCGAGGAAAAAATTAATACTGAAAAAAAAAAATTTAATAAATCATAAAATCAATTACAAATCTTGTCAAATAATTGTAAATCTAGTTTGATTTTCTTGTATATCTCCATCTATTGCTAATTCCAAACATTTTATCTTATTTACTACGGTACTGTATTTGTCATATAATCGTGTTTTTGTTTGTTTTTTTTATATTAAAAAAGTAAATGACTACTATAATCTATATATTTAGTATTTTTGTTGATTAATTTTATTTAAAATTATTATTTTTATTTGAAGCCTTTATATTTCTCATAAAAGAATTTGTTTCCACATTTATTGCTGTTTCTTTAAAGTTACCGTACAATGCTAACAAAGCACGCATGCTCCACTTAAAAAAACAACCGTATTTCTAAAAAAACAACCGGTCGAGTTGACGTCATAAATTATCGTTTTCAAATAATCAAATCGAGATTCCATATTGCTTTGACTCATGGAAACCCGCAGGTGGCTGCTCACGTTTTATTCGTCTTTTCCTCACTTTGCACAAGGATCTCCGAAGTAAATACGAAGATGTCGTGTCTTCACAACGGAGAATTAAAAGGCATTCCTGAAGATGGACTCTCGGCAGAAGAATTATTCGCTCGTGGAGATGGACTCACGTATAAGTAAAAAATATGCAGCAAAATGTGCAATTCAAATGCAGAAATTTAAATATTTTAATTTTTTTTTTTATAGCGATTTTCTGATTTTGCCTGGATTTATTGATTTCACATCAGAAGAAGTGGTAAAAATGATAAAATATTTTAATTTTTTTTTATTTTTTATTTTAATTTTTTTTTTTTTAGGATTTATCTTCTCAATTAACCAAGCAAATATGGTTGAAAACACCTTTGATTTCGTCTCCAATGGACACTGTGACAGAGTCAGATATGGCTGTTGCACTTGCTGTTAGTTTGGATTTTGGATTTCAATTTTTTTCTTTTAGGAAAAGATTTGAATATTTTTGAATTTTTTTTTTTTTAGTTGTGTGGTGGGATTGGTATTATTCATAATAATTGCACTCCAGAATTCCAAGCTAATGAAGTCCAAAAAGTGAAGGTATAAAATATTTTTTTGTTTTCTGTTGTGTAATGTTAGTGGCTTTTGGTGAAATTAACAAATGGTTTGTCTGAGTGTAGATTTCATGGTTAAAGAATTATATGGATACAAATTATACGTTTATAACGATTGGTTAAATTCTTAATACCAACTGTTGACATTTTCTAGATATGATTGCCAAATATTGATCAATTTTGACAAAATTTGATGAAATTTTGTTTAATGATAATAAAATATAAGGAATTTTTGATTAATTTTAACAAAATTTAATTAATTCTGCAAGAATTTACTCAATTTTTGATTAATTTGATCATTTTTTGATTATTAATTTGATCATTTTTTGATTAATTTGATCATTTTTTGATTAATTTGATCATTTTTTGATTAATTTGATCATTTTTGATTAATTTGATCATTTTTTGATTAATTTGATCATTTTTTGATTAATTTGATCATTTTTTGATTGATTTGATCATTTTTTGATTGATTTGATCATTTTTTGATTAATTTGATCATTTTTTGATTAATTTGTTCATTTTTGATTAATTTTGACAAAACTGAATCAATTTTTGATTAATTTTGACAAAACTGAATCAATTTTCGATTAATTTTACAAGAATTTAATCAATTTTTAATTATCCTTGACAAAATGTACGAAATTTTGATAAATAACAAACAAACAAATTTGAAAGATTTTTTAGCAAAATCTATCAAACATTCCACATTTCTTAATTTTTAAACTAGCTCATCTTTTACTCCGCATTCCTTTTCCCTCTTCCCAAACCCCAAGACGTCCAGAACCCGTTGCAGAATGCCTCTTACGCCACTACTATTACATAACATTTAATATACAATAATAAAAAAATGACTTACGATGATTACTAACTTATTGATTGACCTCCAAATCTAAATCAATTTGTTGACATGCAATCACTCATCCATCCATCCACCATTTAAAAAAACACATCAATCACATTAATCCATTAATTTATTTATTCCCTAAAAATAGAAATACAAACATGGCTTTATTCGAGATCCGGTCGTGATGGGTCCGTTCAACAAAGTCAAGGATGTTTTCCACGTCAAGAAGACGCGCGGTTTCGCCGGTATTCCAATTACGGAGAATGGAAAGTTGGGCGGCAAACTACTTGGGATAGTAACATCTCGGGATATTGATTTTATGTCTGATGAAATGATGGAATTTCCATTGCTCGAAGTAATCCATATTAGACAAATTTTTTATTTATATTTAATAATTCTAATTGTGGTTTAGGTGATGACTAAGTTGGAGGATATTGTGGTTGCTCCTTCGGGGATTACGTTGAAGGAAGCGAATGATATTATTCAAAATACCAAAAAAGGTGTGTAAGAGAAGGAGATTTATTGTTTTATGAATGGAATAATGGAAGACAATAGTTGGAAGCGGTAGATAAGCAGTGGGTTATCGACTATCGTGTAGCAGCTATTTCTGAACTCAGAATTCTCGGTATCAGTATTGATAGTGATAAAATAAATATGTTGATGTTGATCCATAAAACACCTGTCAACTAGACGATAGTCTAGTCGACAGGTGTTTTATGGATAAATTTTAAAAAATTGTTATACAGTAATTACCGTATGTACTCGTGTATAAGTTCGAAAATTTTGGACGAAATCTTCGTCCATTTGAAGGGAGAGGGCTTATATGCGCGGCTCAAGAGTGATATACGGGCCAAAAGATTTTGACCCGATTTTAACATCAATAGTTGGGGGAGGCTTATATGCGAGTAAATACGGTATATTACTAGATTGTTGACACTCACCAGATGTATGTAAAATTTATGGCAAAATTTTTAAATTTGCTAGAAATTTATCATAAATTATATTTGCTGGAAGTATATCATAAATTATTCAAATTTTCTGGAAATTTATCATAAATTATTAACATTTGCTGGAAGTATATCATAAATTATTCAAATTTTCTGGAAATTTATCATAAATTATTCAAATTTTCTGGGAATTTATCATAAATTTTCTAATTTTGTCGAAATTTATGATAAATTTTCTAATTTTGTCGAAATTTATAATAAACTTTCTAATTTTGTCGAAATTTATGATAAATTTTCTAATTTTGTCGAAATTTATGATAAATTTTCTAATTTTGTCGAAATTTATGATAAATTTTCTAATTTTGTCGAAATTTATGATAAATTTTCTAATTTTGTCGAAATTTATCATACATTTTCTAATTTTGTGGATAATAATTCGTTTGTATTTATCCAAATTTTTCTGTATTTAGATTTTATACTCTTTAAGAAAATTTACCATAAATCCTGTATAAATCTATCAAATCTACTGCAAATGCAGTCAAAATTCATTAAATCAACTGCAAATCACTAAAGTTGTTTGACTGGCCACCCAATCACGACAAATCTATACCAATTTATTGAATTTGCAAATTCTCATTTTTTAAAAATTATTTACTTAAAAATTTATCTACGTGGCCGCTTTCACTACACACATCAAACTGCACTCCGCTTTCAGTGTTGCCTAACATTTAGACTAATCACTGCTTCATACTTCCATCAACTTGTAGTCACACTAGTATCGCGCAATGGGAAGTAGCCCATGTTTAAAAGGCAATCTGATATACTTGATATACTGATTACTTATTATAATTATTGGGTTTGCCTTTTTTTCGTAGGAAAACTACCCATCGTAAACGAAAACGGAGAATTAGTTGCACTTATCGCACGAACCGATCTGAAGAAATCCCGCTCCTTTCCTCTAGCTTCCAAAGATGAGAATAAGCAGTTGCTGGTTGGCGCGGCTATTGGCACGAGGGAACAAGACAAACATCGGTTGCACCTTTTGCTGCAGGCGGGCGTCGATGTTATAGTTGTGGTTTGTGTTTACGGAATTTTAGAGTGGATGGATTGATTTAAAAATTTATTGGTGTTGGTTGAAATTTTTAGGATTCTTCGCAAGGTAATTCCATATTTCAAATTGAAATGGTCAAGTATATTAAACAGAAGTACCCAAACATTCAAGTTATTGGAGGAAATGGTGAGTACATCGAAATACAGTAATAACTTTTAATGAATTTATTTGTATTTTTAGATGTAAAAATTTGATTTTAATAGGTCAAACATAGTTTTTTTTAAGGCCAAAATTTG
Source organism: Strigamia maritima (assembly GCA_000239455.1). Taxonomy (NCBI): domain Eukaryota; kingdom Metazoa; phylum Arthropoda; class Chilopoda; order Geophilomorpha; family Linotaeniidae; genus Strigamia; species Strigamia maritima. Next base: position 48,217 of record JH431585.1, on the reverse strand, counting down.
ACTTAAGGCCAAAATTTGACTTTTTAAGGCCAAAATTTGACTTTTTAAGGCCAAAATTTGACTTTTTAAGGCCAAAATTTGACTTTTTAAGGCCAAAATTTGACTTTTTAAGGCCAAAATTTGACTTTTTAAGGCCAAAATTTGACTTTTTAAGGCCAAAATTTGACTTTTTAAGGCCAAAATTTGACTTTTTAGGGCCAAAATTTGACTTTTTAAGGCCAAAATTTGACACTTTAAGGCCAAAAGACCAAAGATATTTTTAGACCAAAGTTTGACTTTTCAAGGCCAAAATTGTTTTTATAGACCGAAATTTAACTTTTAAAGGACAAAATTGAACTTTTTAAACCAAAATTGATATTTTTATACCGAAATTTGACTTTTTTAAGGCCAAAATCGATGTTTTTAGACCAAAATTTTAATTTTCAAAGCCAAAAGTGATCGTCTTAAAACTAAAACTCTCTTTATAGAAATAATATAATTTTTAAAAATAGTAACTGGAAACTGGCAATATTTACTTGTGGTAAAATAATAGTTTTTGACACTTATTTTTATATGAGCAAAATGGAAAAATAAATAGTTTGAATTTTGGCATCAAAATACCAATGGGAGCATTCACTGTAGTAGTAACATTCAAAGTTTTTTTTACAACAGTTTATTAGAAAGAATGTTACTAGGGGTCTTCTAACTGACTATCCATTCGATTAGTGACTATTGTCACCGATATTGAATTTCGAATTAATAAATTAATAATTATCTTTTTGTTTATTCCATAGTTGTTACCGCTGCTCAAGCGAAAAATCTCATTCTAGCGGGTGTTGATGCACTGAGAGTTGGTATGGGAAGTGGCTCCATTTGTATTACACAAGAAGGTACTTCGCATAACATCAAACACACTGACAATTCTAACTAAATATTTTTCTTGAATAGTTATGGCAGTTGGTCGAGCGCAGGGAACAGCGGTGTACAAAGTTAGTGAATTTGCTCGTATGTTCAATGTGCCGGTAATAGCTGACGGTGGAATACAATCCGTAGGTCACATAATCAAAGCCTTAGCGCTCGGAGCATCAACTGGTAAAGACAAAATAGCAAAAATTAAATAAAAATAAAATACAATTTATACTTTACATACATTTTAATTATAAAAATAAGATATAACAATTTAGTTACGTTTTTTCATAATTGTCATATCTTATGTTCTGTATTGGATACAATGCCCTGTAGACTTGACAGTTGGGAGTTTTGGACATGTCGGGTAAGTTGGGACTGTCCTGCTTGCAGAGCTGTCTTGTCTACAGGACGCAAAAAGGGAAAAACCAAGGGAAATGTCACTTGGGACCAGGGTTGCCAGACGTCCCGATTTTGACATGACTGTCCCGGAAATGAACTTGAAACCTGCGAAAGAAGAAAAAAGGGAAAAAAGTGAATAAAGTGAATATATATACAGGGTGCTTATAATTCATGTTACACAGAAATAGGGGGTATAGAGGGTGACCAGGAGATCACGTTACCACTAATCAAAAATTCCAAAAAAAATTTCCCACTTAGTCACAGGCACAGCTCCAAAAACAATGGAAGATTTCAAATTCCCCGCACCACGCATATCGCCCACGTTTGTCAGGTTAAAGCGCAATTCTCAAATAAAAACACACAAACTGATCATTTTAACCCACAGATCTTTAACAGTCAGAATGAATTTATTCCGTCGCTATACTAGCTGTGCATTGATGCACATGGTGGACATGTAGAGCATCTTTTGTAATAAACTTCTGCTGTTGGCTACCGATTGTGTGTTTTATTGAGAATTGTGCTTAAACCTGGCAATTGTGGGCAATATGCGTGACGCGGGATATTTGAAATCTTCCATTGTTTTCGGGGCTGTGACAAGTGGGAAAATTTTTTTTAATTTTTGATTAGTGGAAACTTGATCTACTGGTCCCCTTCTATACCCCCTATTTCTGTGTAACATGAATTCTGAAACACCCTGTATAAAATGTCTCTTTGAGGTTGAGTTGAGGTTACTGATAATGTGAGCACCACACCACGATCCTTCCTTAAGGGCTGGGTTCTCACTTGCGATTTTTCTACTTTATCGCGCGAATTCTGCGCGGAAAACAAACGTCAAAATTGCGTTATTTTTAAAATTGAAAACTTTTCTAGGTTTTTCTGTGTTTTTGCTGCATGTGGGAACCTAGAAAAATTTTCAATTTTGAAAATAGCGCAATTTTGAGGCAAAATAAGTTTTAAAAAACCGCAAAACGCAATAAAATCGCACGATTTTACCGCAAGTGAGAATCCAGCATTAGGCGTTAGCCACATCGGCACTCAAGAAGTGATCTAAAAGAAATTTAAAAGAAAAATTAAAAAACAGAAAAAAATCGATTAAAAATTGATTAGAAATCGATATTTCAGTCAATATCTTAGTCGATTGTTTAATCGATATTTTGTCTCACCAAGATATTTTCGAAATCTGGCAACCCTGCTTGGGACGGCAGGTGATTGTCGTCCCATTGCCAGGGCTGTCCCGTTTACAGAGGCATTGACTATTTTATTTTTGTTTATAAAATAGGTTTTGTATAATTATTAAACTTTTCGGAATCTTTCGAAAAATTTATTTACTTATTTAATTTTTTTTTTTTTTACAAAATTTAGTTATGATGGGTTCAATGCTCGCTGGCACTACAGAATCACCTGGCCAGTATTACTTCTCGGACGGCGTGCGACTTAAAAAATATCGAGGAATGGGATCTCTGGAAGCGATGGAAAAGAAGGATGGAGGGGCTTGCGATCGTTATTTTCAGAGGCAATTGAGCGAAGCTTTTTCAAAGTTTCTGAAATTAATTTATGATTTTTTTGGTTGAATTTACCATTTAGTGAAGGAGATATGACCAAAGTAGCGCAGGGTGTGGCTGGGTCTATCGTTGATAAAGGATCCATTCATCGATTTGTGCCGTACTTGATCTGCGGGCTTCAGCACGGATGCCAAGATATGGGAGCACGCAGTCTCACAGCATTAAGGTATGATTTCACAGATGGTTTCACAGCAGGATGGTTATCATAAGTCTATTTAAACTCTGTTTCCAACACATTGCGAGAAACTCCCATTGGCTGGAGCCTGTTTGCTTGCACATTAATACAAAATTATATAAATTTGTATAAAAAACTACCATATATGGTCATTTTTATGTCGTTTATGGTTGTTTTTGTTCGTTTATGTTTGTTTATGTTTGGTTATGCCCTTTTATGGTTATTTTTTCGAATATTTTTTTAAGTGCATTAAACAATCGCCGGGAAAAGGCTTTAGCCAATGGTAGTTTCTCGCAATGTGTTGGAAACAGAGTTTAGTAAAATAGATTTTCTGTTCTTTCAGAGTAAAATCTATACAGTGAATGCTGTGCGGTCCGGACATAGGCGGGTCCCAGAAATATGTTTGGTGTGCAGAGCGTTAGGCCCACAGAGGTGCCACTAACACGGACTGGCCTTTTGCCGGACCAGGGACAAGCGCAGAATTTTTTCCGGACCATACAGCTGTCTGGACGGCGCTATGTCCAGACCCGCGCTGCATACACTGTATAGAATTTTTCCTTTATTTTCAATCTGGTAGCTACAGTTAGCCCTACTAATGAAAATGTGAAACAATTGGCCATACTTTTATTGTTGGCACAACAAACGTGAAACTTTAGGAGTTGATAGTAAAAATACCGTGTTCCCTCCGAAAGAATGGCATGCCGAGTTTGACTAGATTTTGAAAACCAGACATCTGGTCATTTTTACGGCATGTCGTAAAAATCGAATCAGTGCTGTAAAACGTAATACAGTGAACGCTCTCTAGATGGGATGCCGTCGGGTCCGGAAAAAAGCATCCTGTCCACAGAGTGTCCGGCCTTGTGGGTGACGTCCTGTAGACGGGACTCGAGCCAAGTGTCCCGTGTCCCGTCTACAGAATTTTTTCAAATAAAAATAAAAAATTTAATGAAAAAAGTGAAAAAGTAATGACTTTTGTGGGTGACGTCCTGTAGACGGAACACTTGGCTTGTGTCCCGCCTAGAGAACGTCACCCACAAAAATCATTACTTTTTACTTTTTTCATTAATTTTTTCAAAAAAAAAATTAATAATGAAAAAGTGAAAAAGCAATGATTTTTTTCACCAATCAGTGGATCTTGGCCAGTCTAGAGGGCGGGTATTGAATAAACGGGACTGGGATCTAGTGTCCTATGTCCCATATACAGGGCTGGCCCGTGTACAGGGCGCATTTAGTATTAGAAATTATTGAAACGATTTGGGTCCAGGAATATGTGTCCCGTGTACAGGGCTGGCCCGTCTACAGTATGTCCCGTCTAGAGAGCTTTCATTGTACTCACTTTATCCGGCTTGCCGGAAAATTTGAATTTCTCGGCACCTTGGTCGGATTTACTATTATCTGGCATGCAGTTCTAGTTCTTTCCAAGGGAATACGGTAAAAAACAAAATCCCCAAATTTTTAGCTGTCTAACGAAAGCAGTTGGTTTGGTTTCGAACCGATCTGATCGCAATTTTAGTCTCTAATATCCGTCTGATCTCCAATTACATGGCTGGGCCAAGAACTGCTTGAATAATAAGCGCCCAGGTCTTAATTGGAGGATTTACGTCTTTATTTAGATTAATTTAGATTAGTTAGTACGAGTATGGTATTATTTTTATAGAAATCACATGTACAATGGTAGTTTGCGCTTTGAAAGGCGAACTGTATCTGCCCAAGCAGAAGGCGGTGTCCACGGTTTGCATTCGTAAGTATTTTCAATTCATTTCTTATCCAACAAGTACTCAACAAATACTTTTATTTTTTTCTTTCAGTTATGAAAAAAGGTTGTTTTAAATTGTGATAACCATCACAATTTAAAGGAAAATAAACTGAATATCAGTTTATTTTAAAACACAAATTTTTGTTTTTCATTTTCATTTTATTTTTTTATTGTTTTATATTTTAAGTTTTAAAAATTCATTTTGTTATGTACTTATTATAAGATCATGTTTGTGTTTGCTCAAAAGTGAAGTATTATATGGAATAGAGAAATATTTCCATAATGAATTTGGTTTTGTCTTTTTTTTATATTTGACAAATATTATACAAGTCTAACAGCAATTTTCTTGTCTAGTTATGACAAGGAAATAATATTTATGTTGTATTGTGCCAATGTTACTGAGTTATTAAAAAATAAATAAAACTATAAAAAAAATATTGCGGCAACTATTTTATTCTAACCAAATACAGCCTGGAATATATTGTATAAACTCAAAGAGTATGGCATATCCAAACTCCACCGTTGTTCGAGGTACTATCTGGGGCCATATTTGATCAGAGGCTTGCAGAATGAAAGACGCATAGCTGAAAGAGTGGAAGCACTCTTTCAGCTATGCGTCTTTCAAACGCAGGATACCAGCCCTTAGTAGCCAGGTTAATATATAATTATTATTAGTTTCTTGATTATTGCTTCTTTATACAACTGCATTTACAACCTTAAATCGTTTCCGCAGTTTAAATTTCATCAATGCACAATCTGAATTTTAATGTTGTCTTGGAACACAACATATATGCAGCTATTGAATTGACCAGTCTACACTTAAACAAGACTAAATTACCAGTTTTTTTGGTTTGCTAATTGAAAACAATTTGTGTTAGTGGATTTTTTGATGTTTTCGAAACAGATGCTTCACTGCAGTGCTTTTTACAAATTGTTATTTATTTTCTTACTATTGACATAATGACATGCATAATAATAATAACTAGACCTCCTGTGTGTATATACACATTACAATTGAAAAATAAATTTTAAAAATATTACAAACAATGTGTATTCTAGAAATTACTAATACCAGTACTTAAAAAAAAAATAACAAAAAAAACTAATAAAAATTACTCATGAAAAAACCCAAACCGGTACAAAATAATGAGCCATCAAAACCGGTGAAAAATTAAAATCTCTCATCAAAACCCGGTGGGACATTAAAATCACTTTAAATCCCATCCAGTATAGACGTTTCTAAATTCTAATTCTAAATTCCATAGTAAATGAACTCACTACCTTTTATGTTTATGTTTTGTTTGTTTGGATGTTGTCATGTCAGTGCGCCATTGTTGCCTGGTGACAACTGCACAACCAAACCCCATTGTAACAACATTCACATCACACATTGCTGCGATCAAATCGTTGCAATGAGGTTGTACAAAGATGCGGGGATTGTTGCTGCAGCCAATCACATTGCTGGGATGCACATTACAAACAAACGGTACGAACAAACATACGGACGGACACTGGAATTTTAATATATTGGGATTCTGCACAAGTTAATTTTATTACTCTAAAATGATTCAAATCCCACTCCAATTTCTAAAAGAGTTAAATAAACAAAGAACCATTGAATTGATTACATTGTTCATGACAATCAATTTCTAATCCCCCGATCGAGCGTTTTTTGCAACGGTTTCAACCTTTTCACACTCGATAAATACTCAGCCTCCAACTCGCTTAAATCCTTCCGTAACATCTCAATTTGGGAACATAATTTTTCCTTTTTCAAGTTGGCGTCCACGGATTCACCAAAAAGTTGTTTCCTTTCCTTCAATTCCCAACCCAAACGTTCGAGCATCAGTTGATGTCCATCGTGTTTAATCATTTCAACTTTATCCACATCCAACGGCGCTTTTCTGTAAAACTCCTCCATTGCTACGAGTTCAATTTCCTCGTTTTTCGACTTAAAATCCGCGCTAGCGCTGCATTCGTCGATTTGTCTCTGAAGTTGAAGTTTTTCGTACAAAAGATTCTGCAATTTCACATTCAATTCATCCGTTTGGTGTTTAGCTTCGGTTACCGCATCACTGCGTGCTTTAGTTTGCAATTTATCGGATCGATTCAATGTTCTTAGTGGTATAAACTGCAAGCATATTTCGATTCGTTTTTCATCTATTTCCAATCGCGTTGTTTTATTCATTTTTAGTTGCAGTATTTCCTTCATTGCGTTTTTAATCTCGCTGCACGTTTGTTTGTAAAGCTGCGGATTATGTTTGCTGGCTGCTTCTTCATCTTCGTAAACCCACAAATCCAATGGAAGTCGATTAACGGGAGCTTGATCGTTTTCGGAATCAGAATTCATTTTTGATTTTGTTATGTAGCACTAGAAATATTGCTGGAGAATTGTATGAATTTACTTTACGTCAACTTTAAATATAAAATGAAAGTGTTCGGTGACGTATGCAGTACTATAATTGTACCGTAACATCACTAAAACGAAAACTGATCTGTCAAGATGACCGTACAATAAACGTTCTCATGTCAATCATGTCAAATTCAAAATATATGGTTTGCCTCTGTGGGTATATGTGATCTGATTGACCAAATGCAATGACGTCATATCGCCAAAATTGTGTTTCCACCCAATTTTTCAGTTTGAGCCAAATTCTTAATAAAAATACTTGTTCTGCATCTCTAAAAACAGCTTATTTGATGCTGAACACTGCTGTCCAGTTAGTTTTTGCATTTTAAGCGGGGAAACCTGTTTTTTCTGCGTTTTCCCCGGCACGAACATGTGATTAAAGGTTTTTAATTGCGCCAATAGGTGGCGTCTAAAACAGTCAATTTCCTTTAGTTGGAAGGTGGTTATGTTTGAGCCAAATACTTAATAAAAACACATGTCCTGCATACGGTATCTGAAGATAGATTTTTTGATGCTGAACACTTCTATCAGGTTGTTAAGAAGGGAAATCTGTTTTTATTGCATTTTCTGGGAGCGAACATATGGCGAGAGATTCAACAGAATTTCAGCTGGGATTTAGTGGGATTCCACGGGATCCCACAGAATTTGAACTTAACGGGATTCCACGGGATCTCACAGAATTTGAACTTAACGGGATTCCACGGGATTTAAAAAGATTCTCAAGCGAAGCCGGGCTGTAACTTTTAGTTCAATATATTTGAAAGCTCCAATGCTCAAAATTTAATGCATACCCAGGTAACAGGCGAATGTTGCTGCAATGTTCTAAATATCACCTGAATGTTGGCAATGTTTACGGTATTTTAGCAACATTTCTGCAACGTTGCTAATGTTAAATGAATGTTGACATTTTCCAATGTCGGTATCAAGTTTGATGTCACTGCTGCAGCAGTGTTGTGCCAACGTTGGCAATAAACATTGAAACAAACATGAATTTTTGATATATGTCAATGTTACTTAAAATGTTGCTGCAATGTTGGCAACAAACATTAATCAACATTCAACTTAGATTTATGTCAATGGTTACTTTAAGTGTTGCTGCAATGTTGGCAACAAACATTTAATCAACAATCAACTTAGACTTTTGTCAATGGTTACTTCAAATGTTGCTGCAATGTTGGCAACAAACATTTGATCAACAATCAACTTAGATATTTGTCAATGTCACTTGAAATGTTGCTGCAATATTGGCAACAAACCAAATAAGTAGCTACAAATCATCATTGGTCGCTTTTAAAAGTTCAGCTGCTGCAGAGTCCACTGCAAACTAAGTGTTTGCAGTGGAAGAGTTTACAAGCACTCGCTAGCCAACCAATGTTGATTTGAAATGTCTTATTCGTTTTTCCTCTAGTTACTCAACACTAAGTTTTATTGAATAAATAATAAATCTAAATCTAAGTACGGAAATCGCCTTCGAATGTGGCAGCAAAAGGTTTTTCGGTTGCGGCGCGGCAAGTGTCTTTTCCAACAACACGTTCAATTAATTCAACCATACACCAAATGTCCAATACTATTATTTTTAATTTCTATTATATACTTTAATTATTTTTAATCGAATGAAATCAGTTTATCGTAAACTATTTACAGTTTTATACATATGATTTGATTGTTTCCACATTTTATCAAATTATATTATTATTATTTTCAAAAAATTTCGTCCCTCAAAACAAGAGTGAATAATGCAAAAGACTTAAGCCATACGCGTCATAAACCGAATCTGACTTCTTATTAAAAATCTCATGAAAAATTCATCATCAAAAAATAGCTGATACAGATAAACGGCTTTTGAACGTGCTTACGTCTACACCGCAATATTATTGCACGTTCAAAAGACGTAAAGTATTTATCTGTATAAGCAGCTAGTTTAAAAAATATGAACATACAGTACGAATAGTAGTAATCCGGTAATTAGTATCTGACGAATACACGTTCTTATTATTTATCATGAACAATTTCTATGACGGCTATGGTGTGAACTGGGTAAAACACCACAGACCCATGAAGCACGAAGTTGAAAGAGGACAAAGATCGAAATTACAATCAAATTCAACACGTGACTGCCAAACAATTTTTGTAGGCAATGTCAATTTCACCGCAGATGCTGATGAGTTGGAGAAACATTTTTCAGGCTGTGGATTGATCAACCGAGTGGTAATACCAGTTTATCCAGACAGCAATTGGCCAAAAGGATATGCGTTCGTCGAATTTGCTCATAGATCTTCAGCCGAAGCTGCTTTAGCGTTACCCGACTCGATTTTTCAGGGAAGAATTCTCAGATTGTCGATGAAACGCACGGAACAACTTGCAACAGCAGGCTGGAAGGCAGAAACAACTCGACAAAGCTCAAATTTTATATCGAAAGAAGAAAAAGTAGAAACACCTCGACGAAACTCAAAATTTATCTTTAAACAAGAAAAGAAAAAAATTATTGTCGAGGAACCGATAAAGAAGAAAAAAGATGAAGAGACATCGATGCTATCAGAAAAAGTTGTTGTTGAGGAACCGATGAAGAAAACAGAAGAAATCGAGACATCGATGTCTGCATTATTCGAACATCCAATTTCGCTTACTGATGCGGAGAGACTGTTAGAGGGCGCTGTATTTGAACCTGTTGTCGTTGAGCGTCGGGATGATGGGAAATTGTTTGTTCAGTTTTCGTTAGCTAATATGTATTCTTTAGGAACATTGTTTTTTCATCGTTATGAAAGATTTATATCTCGAATGCAAATTCTACAAATAGTGCGACGGTCTGTTATGAATGATTTGCGAGAACTTGAGATGTGTCCGGAAAAACCTCTGGTTGAAGATGTTCCAATAATTCTGGCCATATCGGCCAATGAATCGTTGCGATGTTTTGCTTCTCAACTGCGTAATGGTGGATTAAAATAATTTAATAAATATAATTGTTTCGTTTCATAAAATTGTCTTAATGTGATTATGATAACGGTATGGCGTTAACAAATAACAAGAAGCATCGAAACATCATTTTTTGGATTTTCTCCAAATTTTATCAAATTATATTATTTTCAAAAAATATCTTTTATTTTCTCCAGCTTAAGAGTGAATAATGTATGCAGCATGACACGTCATAAACTGAAACTGACTTTTCATTAAAAATCTCATAAAAAATGCAAACTTCTTCAATTTTCGCAAAAAAATTATTTTTAATGAGAAAAAAACTCACCATTAAAAAATATATATATACGCTATTTACATTTTAAATTATATCCTCAATACAGTAATTTGAATTAATTTTAAATTTCACACCGACCTCTTGTTTCACATTTGTCCTAATTTCACTGACCTCTTTAGCAACCAGAGTCTACCAAACAACTTTACGATTAAATTAAGATACACAAATAACTACTCATTCATATTCATATTCCATTACCTCAGTTCATAACATCATTTTCCATTGTAGATGTCGCTAGGTGTGGCGCATTCCAATGACCTTTTCTCTTTTCTACTCACTTCGTCCAAAAACCCCCCAAAAGACTCAACAACAAAATATCTTCGAAAATTTAACTTTGAAAAACAAAAAAAAAAAAAAAAAAAAACCTTTTACTTTTAATTTGCCATTAAAAATGCGCATTATAATTATTTTTTAAATACTTTCTAAGTGTTTCCTCGTTCCTTCCGCTCCTGGGCTGCACGAACGTGAGTGAATGCTAATTTTCAGCAGTTTAATAAACAATTGCGGTTGCTGAACCGCAGGCAAATCGCTATAAAGGCGGTAATTTGCAATTTCATTCCGGTAGCTCAATAAATAACACTCCAATTGACTTTTACCCACGCGAATTTCCCCATCTTGACCATCTTGACCCTATAAATAAAAATCCTTCATATTTTTAAATTTTTTCCCTAAAAAATTTTTTTTTCTTTACTTAAAAATCATAAAAATAAACATTTTCACAACTATTTTCAAGCATATTCATTAAAAAAAAAAAATTAGCAATGAATTCTTTATTCACACCTATAAACCTTTTTTCATCACATAAAAATCATCAAATAACAATTTCCGAATTTATTTCTAAACATTTTAACATTTTCCTTCAACCTATAAATAAATAAACAAAATCCACAAGAAACAACATTTATATTTATTAACTTTTTCTTTTTTTTTTACATAAAAAAAATACAAGTATCGCCACCACTTGACAAAACCCACAAACACTCCATCTTTCCTCCCATTGGTCCATGAGTTTCACGAACCCCGCCACTCCCTTCCTTTATCCTCCCTAACTCGCATCTCAGCGCCCCTCGACACTCCCGAACGAGATCACTCACAACGGGGATCAATAACCCCTAAAAACTCAACCACAAACCTCATCATGATTTAAAACCAAATAATCCACAACATTTCCACATCATCCACAACTCGAACTCGCACAATCCAGGGCATGAAGACCCATTCGGACCAACCAAAATCAAAATGACCACCCGAAACCCCCTAAAAATGGTATCTTTGCTCTTATTTCTCACGGCCTACCTCTTCCAAGATGGAGTCGGCGCCCAGATGCAGTCATCGCGCATGTCGGACCGCGACTCCCTGCCGCACCACGGCAGATGCGAGCCCATCACCATTCCCCTGTGCAAGGACATACAATACAACGAGACAATCATGCCTAACCTGCTCAATCACCAGAAACAAGAGGATGCGGGCCTCGAAGTGCACCAGTTTTTCCCATTGGTCAAAGTTCAATGCAGTCCGGACCTCCAGTTTTTCCTATGCTCGATGTACGCCCCCGTGTGTACCATACTGGATCAAGCAATACCCCCGTGTAGATCGCTCTGCATGTCCGCACGCGTGGGCTGCGAGGGACTCATGAATAAATTCGGATTCCAGTGGCCCGAGAGTTTGGATTGTTCAAAATTTCCGGAAGCGGGCAGTCACGATATTTGTGTCGGTGAGAACAATACTCAATCGCGGGGTACCGTAACGCATAAAGGGGGCTCGAGTGGGGTACAGAATCCGATGTATACTCAAAAACCGCCGCCTTCGCGACCCAAAGCGTTCGGATTCGTGTGCCCCGAACATTTCAAAGTGCCGAAAAGTAATAATTATGTACTCCGAGTCGGGGATGACGTCAGACCTGATTGTGGGGCACCTTGTCACGAGATGTTTTTCACCGAAAAGGAGAGACATTTTTCGAGGATCTGGATCGGAGTTTGGTCGATTTTATGCATGATTTCGACGCTTTTCACCGTTCTCACGTATTTGGTCGACACCGAGCGTTTCCGGTACCCCGAACGACCAATCATTTTCCTATCTGTATGTTATTTCATCGTTGCATTGACGTATACTGTCGGATTTGGAATGGGGGACGAGATTTCATGCAACGAGCCGTTCGATCCATCTAAACGCAGTCTGGATCCGCATGATGTGGGCAACTTCAAGGAACAAATGGTGTCCACCATCACTCAGGGGACCCGGAAAGGAAGTTGTTCTTTTCTCTTCATGTTGCTTTATTTTTTCAGTATGGCCAGTTCAATTTGGTGGGTCATCTTGACTCTCACCTGGTTCCTGGCTGCCGGACTTAAGTGGGGCCACGAAGCCATCGAAGCCAATTGTCAGTATTTCCATCTGGCGGCGTGGGCGGTACCTGCAGTGAAGACCATAACGATATTGGCTATGGGGGACATCGAAGGAGATGTACTCAGCGGGGTCTGTTTCGTCGGGGTCTGGAATTCGACGACTCTTCGATGTTTCCTGCTGATTCCCCTGGTGGTCTATCTTTTTATTGGAACCATTTTCTTGCTGGCTGGATTTGTTTCGCTGTTCCGGATCCGGACCATCATGAAGCATGATGGGACTAAGACCGATAAGTTGGAGAAGTTGATGATCCGGATCGGGATTTTTTCCGTTTTGTACACCGTTCCGGCGACTATCGTGATTGGTTGCTACTTCTATGAGCAAAATAATATGAATTCGTGGATGGTGTCGTGGCATAACGATATCTGTAAGAGATATTATAAGATCCCGTGTCCTGAGGATCGGCCGGATAATTTTTGGCCTAAGCCGGATTTTACGGTTTTTATGATCAAGTATCTTATGTCGCTTATTGTCGGGATTACGTCCGGGTTTTGGGTATGGTCCGGGAAGACGTTTTCGTCGTGGAAGAATTTTTATGTTAAGATTTACGGCGGTAGACCGCAACCGCAAGCTTACATTTGAGTTTTTTAATGTTTTTTTTTTTAAAAAAAAGTTTGTTTGTGACAGTGGCTGCATTCTTTGCTTATAGTCAGAAATTTTGTTGATTTTGTTGGTTTTTTTTTTTTTTTGTTTAAAATAATTTTTAAAATCAATAAAACTAAAAGATGTAGTTATTCAAAACAATTAGAAAATCAGCAAAATATAAAAAAATTGTTAAATTATTTCAAAGAATTACCGTATGTACTCGCGCATAAGTCAAATCCTAACTTTGACGACTTCATACATAGGGGTCGAAATCCTTTGATCCACATTTTTTAAATCAAATTGACAACGATTTGTCAATTTCGTACGAAAATAAATTGTTCATTTTTAAGATTCGCGTATAAGTCGAATAATCGGGGGAAAAAAATTTGGAGGCTGCGACTGCTTATTTAAGCGGTCTTAAAGGTCTAAGTGCAAAAAGTGAAGTTAGTGCATCAAGTTTCATTTTTAAATTTTAAAAATAGCGCAATTTTGAGGCAAAATAAGTTTTAAAAAACCGCAAAATGCAATAACATCGCACGATTTCACTGCAAGTGAGAATCCAGCATTATACGTGAATATATACGGTATATCATCAATAAAATCTTAATAAACAGATGATTTTAAACAATATCAAAATATACTATTACTGATTATAAACAATGAATTCAGTCTGTATTTGTATGACAGGAGAATAAAACATTTCTTCTCTTTTTTTTTTTAAAAAACTTTTTAAACAAAAATTTTTAATCGAAAAATTTTTCACGCCAAATGCATCGAATATAAACTTTGAGATTTTTAAATGTTTTTAAAAGTGTAAAAAAAATGCACTGTTGGTGCTTTTTATGGCTGCCAAATGTTTATAGATTTTTCTAACTTTTTTATTTTTTTAATTTTAAGGATAAAAGGTAGAAATTGTCAATTTTTTAATTTTTTTTTGTTTTGTTTTAAAATTACAGTATATAAGAATAATTAGCTTTAATTAATTGATAATCTGAATACTGTATCAGTAGGAAATTTTAATGGTGTAATGTTAATTTTCAATTGTACAAAAAATTTTTTTTTTGTAGTTAATAAATGAAAAAGAAATTTCAAATTAAAAAGTTTGATTATAATGTGTATAGAAACCATTTGTAATAATAATATGCTGACTAAATTAAAAATTCAACTTGTAAATCAATTTGAGTTGTTTATTTTGCAACACGAAAATCTAGATTACCGAAAGCACTATGAATGATTGGGATATTGACGTGTGTGTATATTACTAATGAAAAAAGTAGAAAAACTAATTTTGGTTTTATTTAACCATTTTATTAAAATCATATTATTAAAATAAAATATTTTGTTTGAAAATCCCACCAGTAACATTTTCATCAATTTCCTTTCGAATCGACACTGTGAGCGCCACTATCGCCCAATCCAACCAATAACAAGATTCTTTAATCGCACAGGTTGTGGACACAGTGACAGTTCAAAACCAAAACATGGAAAGCAACGATCACGAATCTCTCTCAATGACAGCATTTTTATTCGGCAACATAGATCGCACGGGGCAGCTAGAAGACGATTTATTTGATCAAGTACAAATTAACCAACAAACCAAAAATATTCTCAATAAAACCGTAAATTATTTTTCCTGCAGGAATCCAAGTTGCAATTGCATGAACTAAACAAAATGGCAAATTTAGACGTAAAACAAATTACTACCGAAGAAGTACCTACGACAGACGATGATAATGACAGTACATGTAAATCACGAAATTTTTTTTAAAAGTTAACCTTTAATTTCTATTTTTTATTTATAGATAAAGATTGGACGCGGGAATCGCCGTCAGCCGTCGATTATTCGGATATTCATGAGTTGGCGAATGAAGGAGACGATGATTTAAACAAATTTAAAACTATATTGTCATCGATGAACCCTCCACTATCGAGTATTAATTAGTTTTATGCGAATATTGAGAAATTATTATTAATTCTGTGTTTTAATTTTTTTTTGTGTAGATGATGATTTGGATGATTACGATGACGATGATGAAGATTTTATAACTGATGATGACCTGCTGCCTCCACCTTTAATTCCATTGAATAAATCGAGTGGATCGGTTTCGGGAGATGTTAGGCCGTTATCTGGGATTATGCTTAGTAAATACGCTAGTGTGGATATTGAAACGTTGTTTCCAGACTTTCGTCGAGACCAGGTGAAGAAAAGGAGCCGTAACTGTCAAATTTAGTTTACGAGAATGGATATTTATGGAATATTTATTTGATTAAATGTATTTTCTTTAGAGAAAAATGCAGAAATGTATTTTTTTGAAGTAAAATCGGAGTTTTATTTGCAGAAATGTTTTTTTGATGTTTGAAAATGCATTGATTTAGACTAAATTTAGACCAAATTGCATTTTATTTGCAGAAGAAATGATTTTTTTATTTGCATTGATGGATTTTTATATCAAAAAAAAATATTTTAGCGCTGCCACCACTAAATCCTTTTGTTATTTTGAAGTTTTATTTATTTATTTATTTATTTATTTATTTATCTAGACCCTTCGATTTACTCGATTATTCAAACCGGCCAAAAAATCGATACCCCAAATATGGCGTGGAATCAGGAATAAAAGACGGAAGAAGACACACTCCAATGACGACATTCACAACGTCTCCAAACAAACCCCAGAAAAAAATTGGCAATTGAAATTCGCACCGACGCCAACACTTGATCAGTGTCAAACTGACGACGAGGTTCAATTCATTGCCATTTTTTGTCTAAATTTTAACAAAAATTGTTTTTTATGTAGGAAAAATACAATAAGTTGCTCGAATTAGCGAAAAATGTTGGATCTAAACCCGAAAATGCTGAAAATTTGCCCATGGTCCCCGATTGGCGGTATGGCCCGGCTCAATTGTGGTATGACATGCTTGAAGTACCCAACTCGGGCGTTGGGTTTGATTACGGTTTTAAACTTAAAGATGTGA
Source organism: Strigamia maritima (assembly GCA_000239455.1). Classification (NCBI taxonomy): domain Eukaryota; kingdom Metazoa; phylum Arthropoda; class Chilopoda; order Geophilomorpha; family Linotaeniidae; genus Strigamia; species Strigamia maritima. The sequence goes on along the minus strand of JH431585.1, from coordinate 31,819 downwards.
GTTTGATTTGGAGAATTTGATGTAAATGAGACGGGAATGATGTTTTGTTGGTTTTATTTTAGGTTGAGGATGAAGAAAACGATGAATTTGTGTCAGAAATTGATGAATATTCCGATGAGTGTTATCAAATGGTGAATCAGTTGTCGTGGGAGGATAATGTCGTTTGGCAAGGAGAAGATATTAAGGATGAAGTATGAAATTATTAGTGTTTTGCTCAGTAATTTTGTCCAGATACTCATAAGAATTCGGTTTTGTAAATGCATTGAAGGTTGAAATATGCATTTTGTAGTTTGAAAATGCATTTATTAGGTTGAAAAAAGCATTTATTAGGTTGAAAAATGCATTTATTAGGTTGAAAAATGCATTTATTAGGTTGAAAAATGCATTTATTAGGTTGAAAAATGCATTTATTAGGTTGAAAAATGCATTTATTAGGTTGAAAAATGCATTTATTAGGTTGAAAAATGCATTTATTAGGTTGAAAAATTCATTTTGTAGTTTGAAAAATTCATTTTGTAGTTTGAAAAATGCATTTTGTAGTTTGAAAAATGCATTTTGTAGTTTGAAAAATGCATTTTAAAGGTTGAAGAATGCAAAAATACGTTTCTTGCACTGAAAAATTGCATTTATTAACTGCAAAACAGAGGTTTTTGTGCTGAAAGGACATTTGTAGGTAAAAAAATGCATTTTTTGGTGCTAAAATTAATTTTTGAGTACACAAGAATCTTTACCGTTGCACAACACTGAAAATTTTCATTAAAATCTAAAGAAACTAATTACATTAATCCATCAAAACAGGTCTTGGCGAACCTAACCAACAAAGATAACGCAGCTGGATGGTTGCCCACCAAATTTAACCAGACAGCTGAAGGTTTCAACCAACACTACAGTAATAACAAAACAACAACAAACAACCAAATAAAACATCTGATAATTAATTTTTTTCAGAAAAAACAGCACTCTCAGTAACCCAACCTCTGAAAAAACCCATCGAATCCAAAAACGACACCTGGTATTCAATTTTTCCGATTGAAAACGTAGAACTAGTACACGGCATTTGGGAAAACGACATTATCTGGGATGCCCAAGTAAAAATGGAAGAAATGTAATTTTTTTAAACTAAATTCCAATTTTCAGTCCATGAAACGAATTCCGGGCCCCAAAATCTTTACCATTGATCCAAACGACGAAAACATCATTCTAGGAGTCCCTGAGGACCTTGATCCTAATATCCGGCCGACCGAGTCGCTAAGTAAAGACAAAAACAAGAAGAATCCGTTGAAAAAATCGCAGAATATCTTTGAGAAAGAGATTGTTGAACCGGAAGTGGAAGAAATTGTCGAAGAAATTGTCGAAAAGAACCCGTTTAATATTTCGGGTGATGAATTTTATAATGCTAAAATGGCACAAGATGACGCTTTGCACCTTAACGGGGGCGGCACACTCGTACAGGTGAATAATTGCATTGTTTATTATGTTAATTCGGTATTAATAATGTTTATTTTGTTTGTAGCACTCGACACCGGCCATTGAATTGCGTTTTCCATTTTTTCCTACTTATATTGGAGCGATGAAGTTGAGGAATTTTCATCGTTTGCCGGTCAAGCGATACTCGCATGGCGAACTTTCGAAGCCAGGGCCGCATGGCGTGGTGCCGCTTTTGAAGCAGATCAAGAAAAAGGCAAAGGTGGAGTTTGGGAAATTAATTTGTTTTTGAAATTTTCGAAATTATATTATTTTTTTTACCGGAAATATAACGTAATAACATCAAATTTACCTCATTTAACGAAAATATGATGTAATAATGTGATATTTACACTAAAATCACATTGTTTTGCATTAAAAACACTTGTTAAAACAATATTTTAATACGAAATAACTCTTTTTTAGATGAGAGAGCAAGAAAGACAGGCGTGCGGTGGCGGCGAAATGTTTTTCATGCGCACCGTCGATGACCTAACCGCTCGCGACGGTGAAATCGTATTAGCCGAATACTGCGAAGAACATCCGCCATTACTTATGCAAGTGGGAATGGCGACCAAAATCAAAAATTACTACAAAAGAGTAAACAAAACCATTCAACTTTCACATCCATTTAACTAATCGTAAATTAACTATTCTTCCAGAAACCAGGAAAAGACCAGGGACCGCCCGAGTACCAGTACGGAGAAAACGCATATGCCCACAGCTCTCCTTTCTTGGGATCTTTTGCACCTGGTCAATCGTTACAGACATTTGAGAACAATTTGTTTCGATCGCCGATTTACCAGCACCGCACACCGGAAACTGATTTCCTGGTCTTGAGAACCCGTCAATGGTACAAAATCCCATTTATTTCTTTGAATTTATTCATTTATTTAATTTAATTTACAGTTATTTCATTCGCGAAGTCGAAAGCACGTTTACGGTGGGTCAGTTGTGTCCTTTGTACGAAGTTCCGGGCCCTAATTCCAAAAGAGCCACTACTTTTGTACGCGACTTTCTACAAGTAAGATTTTATCCATTGAATGGGAAAACCCTTCAAACTGAATATCGATTACTTATTTGTATTTTTCAGGTTTATATTTATCGTTTATTTTGGAAAAACGCCGACAACCCTCGACGAATCAAAATGGACGACGTTCGAAAGGCATTTCCGGCCTATTCGGAGAGTTCGATTCGAAAGCGATTGAAGTTGTGCGCGGATTTCAAGCGCACTGGCATGGATAGCAATTCGTGGGTTCTCAGGCCGGGGTTTCGATTGCCGTCGGAGGACGAGATACGTGCGATGGTCTCTCCGGAGCAGTGTTGCGCCCACTACAGCATGATAGCCGCGCAGCAGAGGTTGAAAGACGCCGGTTACGGTGAAAAAACGTTATTTTCGCTTGATGATGACAACGACGAAGAGATGCAAGTGAAAATCGACGACGAGGTGAAAACGGCGCCCTGGAATACCACACGGGCCTTCATAAATGCGATGAAAAACAAGTGTATATTGCAACTGAATGGTGTTGCCGACCCCACTGGGTGCGGAGAGGGGTTTTCGTACGTCCGAATACCCAATAAACCGACAAAAGTTAGTGTGATGTGACCAGGACCTTTAATTTTATATTTTATCAATAGTTTTAGTAAAATTTCTGGTTTATTTTTTCAGGAGGAAGTTGATGCAAAGCCGGCGAAGAAATTGGTGACCGGTACGGATGCGGATTTACGGAAGCTGTCGTTGAACAATGCTAAATCTTTGTTGAAGAAGTTTGGGGCTTCGGACGCAGTGGTGAATTTTTTTTCTTTTTTTTGTTGTTCCTGTTGAATGAAGAAATTTAATATTTATTTTTTTAGGTCAAGAAATTGACTCGGTGGGAGGTGATTGCTGCTGTGCGCCAATATTCAACACAACAGGCGAAAAGTGGAGAAGCGGGGCTCAATAAATTTGCTCGTGGGAATCGGTTTAGCATTGCGGAAAATCAGCAGAGATACAAAGAAGAATGTCAGAGAATATTCGATTTGCAGAACAAGTAAGTTGAACGAATCTAGGCGCCTAAAAATGGATTTTTAATTTATAAAATCTTAGACCATTATTTATGCATAAAAAGTGGTTTTTTGTTACAAAATTGACCATTTTTTATATCTTGATTATTGGAACTGCAAAAAAATTTTGTCTAAACGTGTTTAAAAAGTCCAAAAGTCCAAAGTCCAAAATTATCTAAAAAGAACAAACAACCTCTAAACTTGTTTAAAACGTACATACTGACCTCTAAACTTGTCTAAAAAGTACACATTGAATCCTAAACTTGTCTCCAAAGTACACATTGAATCCAAAACTTGTCTCAATAGTACATATTGACCTCTAAACTTGTCTAAAAAGTACATACTGTATTGACCTCTAAACTTGTCTAAAAAGTACATATTGACTTCTAAACTTATCTAAAAAGTACAAATTGACCTCTAAACTTGTCTAAAAAGTACTTTTTGGTCCAAACTTGTCTAAAAAGTACTTTTTGGTCCAAACTTGTCTAAAAAGTACAAATTTGCCCAAACTGGTCTAAAAAGTACAAATTTGACCAAACTGGTCTAAAAAGTACAAATCTGACCAAACTTGTCTAAAAAGTACAAATTTGACCAAACTTGTCTAAAAAATACAAATTTGACCAAATTTGATTAAACGTGTCTGAAAAAGTACGTTTTTGGTCTAAATAAATGGTTAGTTTTAATAATTCTGAATTTTTTTTCCAGAGTTTTGCAATCCGAGGAAATTCTTTCGACCGACGATGACTCCAGCTCGGACGAAGACAATAGCGACATGGAAGCAATGGCGAAAAATCTCGAAAGCATGATTGCCAGCAAAAAGACAACTTCGCAAATAACCCACGAAATTGAAGAACAAGAAAGATTAGAATTACAAAAGATGATGATGATGACGACCGACAAACAAACTGTGCCCAACAACAACAAACCTGTTGAAACTGCACCGACCGAACCTCAAAAAGGCCGGCGATTAAAAATCTATCGCACGTTCTGTACGGCAGATGGCAAAGAATATGTTCGTATCGAAACCGTGCGCAAACCCGACGTTATTGACATTTACACGCGAATCAAGACTACCAAAGATCCTACATTTCTGTAAGTATTATTTTTATTGATTTTTTTTAAAATTTTTTTTAAAAACATGGATGACACTTTACGTCAATTAACGATCAGCTTTGATACGTTTTGGTTCAAACATGACCAATGTCTAAAAACAACCAATTTTGATCTTTTTTCGTCTAAAAACGACCAGTTTTGATCTTTTTTCGTCTAAAAATGACCAATTTTGATCTTTTTTCGTCTAAAAACGACCAATTTTATCTTTTTTCGTCTAAAAACGACCAATTTTGATCTTTTTTCGTCTAAAAACGACCAATTTTGATCTTTTTTCGTCTAAAAACGACCAATTTTGATCTTTTTTCGTCTAAAAACGACCAATTTTGATCTTTTTTCGTCTAAAAACGACCAATTTTGATCTTTTTTCGTCTAAAAACGACCAATTTTGATTTTTTTCGTCTAAAAACGACCAATATTGATCTTTTTTGTCTAAAAACGACTACTATTTTCGGTCTAAAAACATCTACATATTTTTTTATTCATTAATTCATTACAGGAGGCAATTTGTGGCGCTCGACGAGCACCAAAAAGAGGAAATGCGCAAAGAAAAGCGTCGTATCCAGGAACAGCTCCGCCGTTTACGTCGGATCGAAGCACGCGAGAAACTCTCCTTGGCGCCGCCACCAACAAAAAGAGTCAAAAAGGACAAACCCGAGCTAAAATTGAAGTGTGGAGCATGCGGGGTTGTGGGGCACATGCGTACCAACAAGAGCTGCCCGCTGTATGAGGGAGCCGAGCAATTTCCGCAACAACCGTCCATCTCCGTAGCCATGACGGAGGAGCAAGAAGAGGAAGCGGAGAAGTCTGAGATGATGATGGTGGACGAGGAAGACCTGGTTAACGTCGAGGGGACGAAATTGGTGCTGTCCAAGCAGCTAGTGATGCGAGCGGACGAGTTGCGACGCAAGTCGCTTGTGCTCAAGTTTCCCAAGCGGCCCATAGTTAAGGCTAAACGGGCCGCGCCGACTGCAGTGCACTGTGATTATTTGAAGAGACCGCGAAAATCGGCTAATCGACGGGCGACGGACCCGGTCATCACAATTTGTAGTGTTTTGGAGGGGATACTAAACGAGATGAGGGACTTGCCAAATGTAATTTTAACACTTTATTCTTTGTACATTTTTTTGGATTTATTCGTGTAAAATTGTCCTTATTTGGCTTTAAATTATGGACAATTTTACACAAAAAAAAGCCAAATTATTGTCCATTATTTGGCTTTTTCGTGTAAAATAGTCCATAGTTTGACTATTTGGGTGTAAAATTATCCATAGTTTGACTATTTGGGTTTAAAATTGTCCGTATTTGGTGTTTTTTCGTGTAAATTTAGACTTTTGTGTGTTAAATTGTCCAGTTTTGGACTTTTGTCGTGTAAAACGTACTATTTTTAGGCATTCACATGTAAAAATTACTAAATTTCGACTTATTACACGTAAAAAATACTAAATTTCGACTTTTTACACGTAAAAAATACTAATTTCGACTTTTTACACGAAAATCAATCTTATACTTTTTTATCTACTTTTTTTTATAATTTGACGATTACGTAATCTCTTTTTTTATTCTATATTTAACAGACTCAGCCATTTCTACTTCCCGTCAACCCCAAAACAATCCGCGACTACTACAACATTGTCACGCTCCCTATGGACCTCCAAACAATACGCGAGAACCTTAGACAATTAAAATACCACTCCCGCGAGGAATTCCTTTCCGACGTACACCAAATCGTGGAAAACAGCACCATATACAACGGCGCCGTCAGCGTCCTCACGTTGACCGCCCAGAAAATGCTCGACCTGTGTCTCCAACGCTTTGCCGAAAAAGAAGAATCGCTCATGCGCCTCGAGAAAGCCATCAACCCACTATTGGACGACAACGACCAGGTCGCCTTATCGTTCCTCTTCGAGCACGTGGTGCGCAATAAACTCAAAACGATCCCCGACTCGCATCCGTTTCATAGACCCGTCGATAAAAAACACGTCAGGGATTATTACACCGTTGTTCAACGACCCATGGACCTCGAAACGATATTCAAGAATATTAAGTCGCATAAATATCGGAATCGTCAAAGTTTCTTGAGGGATGTGGAATTGGTGCATCAAAACAGCGTCCAATACAACGGAATCGAGCACAGTTTTACTAAAAAGGCCAAAGAGATTTACGATGTGGCTGTAGCTTCTCTCGTAGAGGTAATGGTTTATTGATTTTCATTTTTATTTATTATTTAAATTTAATTTTTTTTTTTTTTTTTGATGTTTTTAGCACGAGTGCTATTTGCAGGATTTGGAAGGGAACATTCGGGCTACTCTTGATTATGTTGATGTTGATGCTGAAATTGAGTCGAGTGCGACGGGAACGAATGATGATGAAAGTCAATCGGTAACTGAAAAGACATTTATCATCCTAAAAATGCGTTTTTTTTCATCCGAAAATACCATTTTCTTGGGTTTTTTTTACACTAAATAACACGTTAGACATTTTTTTTCTAAAAAGAAGCTTTTTTTGAGAGTTTTGGTGGTTTTTTTTTCATTTAAAGAGACGGTTCCGTGTTCAAAGAGACAATTTTTATGTTTAAAAGGATGTTTTTGACGATTTTTGTGTTTAAAAGGCGTATTTTTGAGGATTTTGTGTTTAAAAGGCGTATTTTTGATGGTTTTTATGTTTAAAAGGAGTATTTTTGAAGGTTTTTGTGTTTAAAAGGAGTATTTTTGTGTTTAAAAAGCGTTTTTGATGGTTTTTGTGTTTAAAAGGCGTATTTTTTACGATTTTCACTGAAAACTGCATTTATGCGCGTAAAAATAAGACAAAATTAATCAATCAATTCTTTTTTTTTTTAAGCGAAAAGATGATATGGAAATTGACATCATAGGCGACGATGAATCTGAAATCCACATCTCTTCACCCTGGAACGACAACAACGTTCTCATCGGAGGTAAAATTGACTACTTTCCTTTCTCTCATGCCAATTTTACTCACATTTTCTTCGATATTTCAGATTTACAGATTACTCCTGACCACAGTGGTGCTTCATGCAACGACCACAACCATAGTGACCACAACGATTTCTTGAGCAGGCTAAGCGAAGAAGGAAGCGACTCGGACACCGAGACCAAAAACTACGATGGAACGATAATAGACGAAAATTACGACCCGTCCGAATTCCTCCTGCAAACCAACGTCGGATTCCAGCAACAACAGGTCGAATACGACATCAACAACGATCTGCTCGTGTCCGATTCAGATGACGAAACATGAATAATCCAATCTTCCCTCATTGTTTTTGTACATAAATATAAATAAATATTTACATTTGAAATAAACTATATTAAGAAAATCATTTAAAATAACAATTTATTATCAGATTTCAATAGCACAAACAATTGTTCACTCGCTCACTCGGTTAGTGAACAGTTCAACAGAAAAAATACAGTAAAAAAATTTCGACCGCAATCTCATCAACGGACCCTCTGGAGCATATTTGGACAAAAAACAGAAACTGTCTCCGTTTGTTGTTCAAATATGGTCCAGACGGTTTAGTCTACTGATGAGCTTTTCGATAATCGAAAGCACTAATGATAAGTTAAGTTTTGATGTGTCTGTAGAATTATCTTAAGTATTTTTCACAAAACAATTATTAAATCTTATTGATGGACTTCTGATGATACAACTCGAAAAACCTATTTCTCATCTCCTCATTCACATCACTCAAACTCTCCAACAACAAATTAACACATTCAAATTCCATAGCGCCCAACAACAAACAAGTGCACCGAAGATCATTCCTAATTTCAAAATCAACAAAACCTTTTCTCAACAGAGACGAACCATTAGTCCACAAATGCTCGAAACACATCTTATATCGATCATCGTCCCGATTCTTCAAAATCTCGACCACAATCAAATGAATCAAATCTCGAAACTCCGTAACATCCAACTTCCCGCGAACACGATCAGCAGCACTCACGAACAAATCCACATACACCCAATCCCGAATAATCTCTCTTAAAATTCCAACTCCAACTGTTGGAAAATAAGAATTCAGTTCTTGTTCCTCCATTTGCAAAAGTAAAAAACAATTTTTTTCTTCAAATCCAGATCCGGTACCACCAAAAAGAGGTGCCATAATTCGTGACATCATCCAAACCATTGTTTCTTCCTCCGATAATGATGTCCACACGTATTTGATCCCACTTACATTATTCGTCTGTAAGAACCAATCGAACAACTCGAATTTTCTGTCTTTGTTTACTGCTTTGTTCTTCATCATATCGGTCCAAAACAAATCGATTTTTCGTAAAGGATCATTTGAAAATTCGATATTTGTGATTTGGTCAGGAAAAGATGTCCAAATATGTTCGACTGCGTCTTTGACACAAAATGCAGAAGCAATTGTGTATCTTTCGTGCAGAGTGAATTGTTCATCGAGTGCTGAAAGTGCTCGTGCTGTTTTTGTAAAATCGATTTTCCCGTGCGGTGTCCACTCGATGTGATTTATGCATTTTAGGAGTTTAAGGAAATCGATTGTAGTTTGGTTGGAGAATATTATCAGGATCGGCGATGTCAAGTAAGCGAGGATTTCTTCTCCTACGAATTTGGTAATTTGACGTAATGATTTTTTTAAATTTGGAGGTATGGTCAGTGTGTCGATTTTTGTTGAAATGGTTTTCTCAAGTTCCGGCCATTTTTCATTTAAATGTCGGGAAAAACTTACTAGCTGCGAGTTGTTATATTTCCATAAAATTGTGGCGGTTTTGATTAATAATACGCGTTCGAGTGTGGGAATGGGAAGTTTAAATTCCATGTTGCGATGATTGTGATAGGATTCTCGAGTTGGTAGGTCTCGCGGTTGTGTCAAATCTTAATGCCCTCTGTTGGTAGTTAGGGGCAGCTTGCAAAACTGATCCATTTCCGACTTTTTTGACTGCACATGTAAGTAGTAAGTACCGTGTATGAAAAGTCCTGTGAACCGAAGCAACATATCGCAATGACAGTTTCTAAGGTAAGTCATTGTTTTATCGGCATAGTCAATTTGTTGTGTTATCTGGTTCTGTTTGGCTTAAATTCGTCTCTGAATCGCCCTTGAAAATTACGGTACCCTTTTTCGTGGCCTATCTGTCTCCGAATAAATTCCGGGTCTATTGGCACTTATTCAAACAACGCCAAAGCTACGGTAAAACCAGCGAATTCAATGTGCGCAAGTCACAAAATCACAAACTACCCGATGATCCCCCTTTTTGGCTAAAGTGTCTTTTAGGGGCACCTCTCCAATTTTGATAAAACTTACCTACCAGACGTAGTTTTATGTGCAGATTCCAAATCTGCAGTCCGATTTTGTCGGAAACGCGCGGAAATGCCTTTTACCTACCTCTGAAGTGGCGACTTGGTGTCTGTTCTGCCATTAATCCTGTCAACTCAGGACCGTATCCACATCAATAGGTGCGTTCAATTGGATTTAGAGAAATTAACTTAGTTGACTTAACTGCTAAGTTGACTTAAACTCATTACATGTGACGTTTTGGACGTCATAGTTATGGCAAATGGCTCGCTTAAGGTAATTAATCTCACTTAAGTTGCGTTCAATATTGCCCGAATAAAATTCTTAAGTGTGTAGTTGACTTAAAGTGGCAGGATGTGATGTATTTGACGTCACATTCATCTAAAACCTCTTACTTTAGACTTGGACGAATACCTACGGGACTAGACACTAGCCCAGATCTGTGAAATGAACACAGCACAGGAAATGCAACTAGCGCCATCTATTGTCAATTTGAAGCGTAACGTCAACCTGACAACAATTACATGCGTTGCATATAGTTTTCAGCCGAAATTTTGAATTCTTCTCAAATTTTGTGGCAATTGTCTTGCAAAACGAAGTTACTTATTTATAACTTCAAAAAATACTTAAATACCGATAAAAGTAAGTTTTATTTTCTACATTAATCAATTTTTTGTTGTTTTTCTTGTGTTGATTTAAATGTTTCATGTTAATTTTTGTGTTGATTTACATGTTCCACATTGATAATTGTGTTAATTTACATGTTCCACGTTGATTTTTGTGTAGATTTACATGATCCACGTTGATAATTGGGTTGATTTAAATGTTTCACATTAATTTTTGTGTTTCTTTGCTCAAAACGTTCAAATTGCCTTTAAAAATAATATTTCGACAGGCTTGTAACATTTCTTCCTTTAAGTGCAATTGGAATAATTTTTTAAATTCAATTTTCTTATTACACAATCCAATAAGTTGTTTAAAAATGGTTTGGAAATTTACATTTTCTGTCATGTTGGTATCAAAAAACGAGTCCTCTACTAATGCATCATGGATTTCTGTAGGAATGTTTTCTGTTTTTTTAAGTCAAAAACCGCTTTTTTCATTACTTGAGAAAGATATAATTCACTTAGGACTACTATCTTTGATGCCATAATAATAAACCGACGATATTCTTCCGAAACAATGAAAGTAACAAATGAAATTTAGAGTACGTAATCTGTTTAAATAGGGAAAGAAAACACGTACGGTGGACAGAGTATAGATGACATGACTAAATGTAACACAACGTATACAAGAAAACATTAAAATTCCGGTCATAAATTAATTAATAATAAATACCATGTGTGAATTAACCATATTTTTATTACAAGTTAAAAATAAATAAAAATTTAAGAGCAACTTCCTATGTATTCTAACGTCCCAGCACACAGAAATAAAAATCTGTGCTCGGAACTGTATGCAATTCATACATTCAAAGCTATTTTCAGTCAGGTTGGCGTTACGCCAAAATGTGACAATAGATGGCGCTAGTTGTATTTCCTGTGCCGTGTTCATTTAGCATGCAATCAGTTACAGTGTCTAGTCCCGTAGGTATTCGTCCAAGCTTTAGACATCTTTACTTAAGATACGAATTGGGTAACTTAACTATCACAACACACCCAAGGTAACATCATATTGTTTAAAAAGCAAACAAAAGACTTATGGAAGTTTTATTCCAGTAAAAGTAACTTGAAACCAACTCATGACATCCTGTCATGCACCTAGCCATCTTGGCTCTCCTAAAAGGAGACCTGACTTGGTGAAAGACCGACAACTGAGTGATTGATCAAAGGTGATATAACACTATTAAAACACCACCTGTTGGCAATCACATGAGACACTGACTGTATGTCGTCTGCTACATCAAAATCTTTGCAGATGACATACACAAAGGTAAATACAGTCACATTTTGGTATAAACTCACTACAAAATTGGAAAACATGTGCAATAAGGCACAAAACACTCATTATCAGTACAAAAGGTGTGATAATCATAACAACACATGATTATCACACATGTCACCTTTAGGTAACTGCAAACAATGATCAATAAATACCCAAATTGATGCACAAGCATAATTGACATTGCTCAAACAGTCAATACAAATTATATAACACCCATACACGGCAATAATTAATTTAACACATAAATACAACCGCGTATGCACGCAATTCACTGCATTCATTCACCATACATGGTTTTTAGCATAATAAATCTTTATTATGCATTTGATACGACCACACAGGTGCAGCCAACACAATGAATACCAATTGGTAATTGACACTTTTACCAATCAGGCTTAAGACACAATAATTATGCATAATTTACATCGGTCACTCACAAAATTTGTATTGCTACAGTAGCGGTAGCGCGCTACTATTTTCAGTAGCGGTGCCAACACTGCACATAATTAAGTACAGTGTATGCTGTGCGGTCTGGACATAGGCGGATCCCAGAAAAGTGTCCGTTGCGCAGAGCGTCTAGTCGGGAAGATGGACGCTCTGCGCACCGGACAAATGGAATAACCAGCAATTTTACTTTTTATAACATTAAGAATTATGAAGGTTGTTCCATCAAATTGTTCATGCATACTGACAGGAGCCAATTACAACTTTCTAAAAAGAAATGATAGAACGATAGTAATGACATTCCCAAAGCTAATCCTAAAATGCTACCAACATCACTTACAAATTGAGATGTTGGATATTTCTCTTTTTCTTCTAAAGTTTCTATAAAACTATCAGCAAATTTAACGTTTATATGTGTTTCAGCCCAATATATTTGATTTCCTTGCATGACAGTTTGGTAAAAAAGATTTTCACAAGGTTGTTTACATTTGCATGTTTTTTGATTTTCATTATAATTGTTTAAATACATGAAATGGGCATTAGTGCTGTCTTCCGTTGTGTTGCAAGATGGTAAATTAGCTGTGATCATATACGGTAATCTAGAAAAAAAAAAAAAAAAACTTAACGTTATTTATTTAATCCTTCTGATTTATCAAAACACACAAGTTTTTTTGCTAACATGGTTATTCAGACCACTTATAACTTCTAGAATCTAATTAACTTATAACGAAATTGTATAGAAATATTTACCTGCAGTTAATCATTCGTAATAAATTCTTTTGCATGCATGTCTTTTTACACTTTACAAAATCACTCCTGCGTTCTTCACATGAGTTGTGCTTTGTATTTCTTTGTATAATCTATTCAAAAATAAATAATGTTTAATTTTTAAAATTAATTTGGTAAAAGCATGTGCAAATACATCATAAGCTGTTCTTGTTTTTGCTGTTACCTTAGTTGGTTGAAGTCTTACTTCATTATTCAGTCCATAGTGTGCTACAATTGGTACTAAAATATCAACCTCCTCATCTGGATTGTTTACAAAACACTGAAATTTGTTTTTGTTTAAAAATACCGTATTCTCTCGGAAAGAACGGCATGTCGGATAATGCCGAATCCGACCAGGGTTCGGGAAAATTCGAATTTTCCAGCATGCCGGATAATTCGAGCTCAAAATAGTCACAAAATACAAACAATAAAATCACTCCAAACAGTGATTTTATTGGTGGAACCATAATATGATGTCAATTGTGACATCGGATCCACTGAGTCACAGCTGCTTTGAGGCCAGGCAGCCACATAGATGGCAACAGAACGTAAGAGCACCTTACGGCACCAATTCGATTTTTATGGCATGCCGTAAAAATGACCTCTTACCAACTTTTCAAAATCTGGTCAAACTTGATTTTACCGGCATGCCGTTCTTTTTGAGGGAATAGGGTATTTTGTTTTGGGGGAGGGGGCTGAAATATTTGTTACAAATTGTTGTTTGTACAAGTATACATGAAAGCACAACAATTTGTTTGCACAAAAAAAATATGTTCCGTACAGGGAAGCCCTCATTGAGCCTCGGAAAAACCTGAAAAAGTGTCTATTTGCACACAATTAGGTTATTTCTACAGAAATTCTGTGGAAATATCCACTCCTTAGCATTTTTTTACATTAAATTCAATGGTTTATATCATTTCTCTTGTTTATAATGTTTTTCTTGTTTATGATATGGCAAAAATAACGTTTTTTGCATCATACAGTGAATGCTCTCTAGAAGGGACATACTGTAGACGGGCCAGCACTGTACATGGGACACATATTCCTAGACCCGAATCGTTTCTGTTGTGTTTCCACCTTTTAGCTAACCCAATTGTTAGCTGTTCTCTTATTGGCTGTTCACCTGCAACAGCTCCACCTGTCTTGTATATATATTTTGTACTTCCTGTAATAAAAATTAGTCTTATTTCTATTAGCTAACGCGCTGTCATATGCTGCCTTTATTTTTCTCCACCTCATTGTTAGTTCACGACATAACAGTTTCAATCATTTTTAATACTAAACTCTGTACACGGGTCAGCCCTGTATACGGGACATGGGACACTAGATCCCAGTCCCGTGTATTCAATACCCGCTCTCTAGACTGGCCAAGATCCACTGATTGGTGAAAAAAATCATTACTTTTACACTTTTTCATTATGTTTTTTTTAAAAAAAAGGTAATGAAAAAAGTTAAAAAGTAATGATTTTTGTGGGTGACGTCCTGAAGGCGGGAGACAAACCAAGTGTCCCGTCCACAGGACGTCACCCACAAAAATTATTACTTTTTCACTTTTTTCATTAAATTTTTTATTTTTTTGGAAAAAATTCTGTAGACGGGACACTTGGCTTGTGTCCCGTCTACAGGATGTCACCCGCAAGGCCGGACACTCCGTAGACAGGACGCTTTTTTCTGGACCCGGCGGTGTCTAGAGAGCGTTTACTGTATTCTCATAACGGTATACAGAGAATCAAAATAATCATAAACAAAGACAACTTTTTAATTTATACGTTTGTATGTTCATGCGTTCATACGTTTTTGTGATCTGCGCAAACCCTTTATTATAACTGATAATTTTATGACTTGATCATACCAGTAGAAGTGGGTAGCATGCTTTTGGAGGCATTATTGGACGGAAAAGGAAGTAAAGTACAGCTGTTAAAAGATTTGATCTACCTGAAAAATTAATCAATATACACTGTCAATATTGAAAACTGATACAGTATATGCTGTGCGGTCCGGACATAGCGTCCGGACAGCTGTGTGGTCCGGACACATCTGCTGGACCCATTTTGTCCGGACACATCTGCTGGACCCATTTTGTCCGGACACATTTGCTGGACCCATTTTGTCCGGACACATCTGCTGGACCCATTTTGTTCGGACATTGGTCTGGACTACAGAGCGGACATTGTCCGGACTGGTCGCTCTGCGCACCGGATATATTTCTGGGACCCGCCTATGCTCGGATCGCACAGCATATACTGTATTACTAATAATAATAATAGAAACAAATAATTTTTTTTATTAAACGAGTTTTTTAATAACGAGAGTACCTAGGCAGTTTGCTGAATGGCCATTAAAAGTTATAATTATGAGTTATGAGCTCATAATTATGATAATTTTTTATGTGAAAAAAAAAGTGGTTTGCGGCAAGGATTTAAAACATAATTATAAACTGCAAGTTATAATTTGAAATCATGTGACTACCACATGAGAGGAAATTGTGAGGGATTATCATACCAGTATGGTTTCCGCACTGACCACCACTACTCTATGGCCCCACCACTAGATGGCAGCAAGGATGGGATAATCTCCGAAAGTGGTTACCAGGGGGATTAGGGGAATATAAGAGGCTAATATAAGAGACACAAGGAGAGGCCAGTTGGTACTGAGCAAACGACCAAGTAACACCTGTTTTTGGACACTGCTCCCAGCCCCCTTGCTTGCCCCAATGAAGCAAGTGGTTTACTGGGCCTCACCTCCATGAGCAGATGTAGTGGCTGCTGCTAAACACAGCAATGGTATGCAAGTTTCCCAACTACGTGGTCCTAGGGCTGAGTACTGCGGGTCTGGCATAAGTGGCCTGCCCTCTGGGCACCGGCTGATAAGCACGGAAGTCAGAGATGATGAGATGCGACCCCTGGACACTCAATAAAGGCTGTAAAATCTAACTATTGCATCTGTTGTTTCTTGTTCTTAAGTGACTTGGGCCTCTAACCTCCCCTGTCTTACCCCCAAGGCAGTTGAGGAGTGAAACCCAATCACAAAATGACAACAATTGCTTAGAAAATATATATTTTTTGGAATTAGTTGCCAACTCGCAAAAAAATCGGCGCTGTAATTGAGACATTTAGTTAGCATCGGCGCCATTTGCATTGTGGGCGAAGCTAGTTATAAGGTTTAGTTTATATGGGTCAGATTTAGTAAGTCAGTTTCAGTAGGCGGGTTCGAAAATGATTTTGCACTGAACGACCAGTGCAACTGATAGTAGGCACATTCCAAAAGTCTCGTGTCAGCTAACGCGACCGTGTTGTGTTGTAAAATGTCACGTGAGTTACACGCAGAACCAATCACGTGTTCGTTTTAGCCCGTGTTTGTAGCACGACACGGTCGCGTTATTGACACGAGACTTTTGGAATGTACCTAGTGTAAATGTCAAGTTGCACGACTGACTTTTCGAGTTAAACTGTTGCATAAGCATTTACACTGGAATTTACACTGGAATTTACACTGGAATTTACACTGGAATTTACACTGGAATTTACACATAATTCACACAAATATGGCTGCCGTAATAACAAACAAGCTGTACGGAGCAGTGTTTTTCAGCAAGCACATCATTCTTGCCTGCTTTTCTTTTACAAAAAAAGTAACATTAGATAGTAAGAATTAGTAACAAATAGTAACAATAGTAACAATTTTGAGAATCATGCACATTGTTATTCTTACATTCGAAGCGAGGATTCAAGATGGCAGCAAATACAACACTTTTTCCACAAATTCTGTTGCACGTGCATTTGCACGGCGAAAATAGGTTGTTTCCGTTTAAGACGGTTGAACGACGATTACACGAATTAATTTGTGTAAACAACGTGCAAGTTAAAATTTAAACGAGTGTAAACGTGGTTACACTTGTTTAAATGACTTTTCGAACCCGCCTAGTATGTCAGATTAAAAGGGGGGAGAAAACTTCCAAGACCAGCTTCCTCGTGGCCTCCCCTGGGCACTCCACTGTGGCACTTTGTTTTTCCGCTGCAGTGGTGCTAATGGGTCCTCTGGTTATCTATATCTCATTTTTTTGCTCCGCTTTCTCTTCTGTGGCTTTTGTCTCTGTTTTTGACCATTTTTTTGTTAATGTAATGCTGCATTCCATTCTGCAATTGAATGTACGGATGTAGTGTTTATCAATGGTCAAATGTGTTTGTCTGTGTCAGATTTATATTGGTCAGATTTAGTATGTCAGTTTCAGTATGTCAGATTAAAAGACGTGTATGGCCTGAGTCGCCGCTTGCGACTATAAAAAATCGTCGTCGTCTTCGTCAGATTAAAAGACGTGTATGGCCTAAGTCGCCGCTTGCGTCTATAAACTCAATTCTATCTATAAGGTTCAGTCCACTGATTGGCTGCACTATTTTACAAAATAGCGCAAAAAATTATAGTTATGAGCTCAGAATTATAGTTATGAGCTCAGAATTATAGTTATGAGCTCAGAATTACAGTTATGAGCTCAGAATTACAGTTATGAGCTCAGAATTACAGTTATGAGCTCAGAATTATAGTTATGAGCTCAGAATTATAGTTATGAGCTCAGAATTATAGTTATGAGCTCAGAATTACAGTTATGAGCTCAGAATTACAGTTATGAGCTCAGAATTATAATTATGAGCTCATAACTCATAATTATAACTTTTAACGGCAGTACCACAAACTGCCTAGTATCATATTAAAGTTGGAAATTATACCTGCGTTTACTTGTAAACAATGGCCAAAAGGAAGTGGAATAGGATTACTTTTAATGTTTAGTGTTTGTTTAAGTTCACCACTTTGCTGAAAATTTAATATAAAAGCATTAATATAATTTAATAAAATTATTGTTGAAATGAAGTTTTTGCTATATCACCTCTATTATTTCATCGTGAAGAGTAAATGTTTTATAGACTTTAAGTGCGTCCCAGATGTTTTCCAATGACAGTCTGTTATTGAACAAGTGCCAGGGCGTTATCTTATCGCAGGTTTTGTTTGTATGCTCAAGTAAATTTTTTCTGGCTTCTTCCATGTATTTATTTGCGTTTTCACCACAGACTGTGACAGTAGGAAATTCAGTGTAGAGTCGTTGAACTATGGTAATGGTTTTAATTACTGGTTCATCACTGTAGTAGTTAAAACGGCTGTGGAGCAAAAATAAAGTAAATCCTGCACTCATTATAACCAGCACCAATTTAAGGTTTGTTTTTAGTTTAATTTGCTTTTCTCTGTTGTCATTTATGTTTTTCTTGCATTTCTGATAAAGTTGACCAATCTTATAGGGGGGTCTTTTTGCCTTCATATTTGATAGAATGCAATAGAAATACCAAATTACTTCTGGTATTGAGATTAAGGATAGGCCGAGAAACAGACCCAAATTGCCACCTAAATCATTTAGTAAAGCGATAACATCGTATGCGTATCGTTCTTCATATATTTTAATTTTCCCATTGGTTATTGCCAATGATATAGACACCAATTTTCCATCATCAGGTTTGTCAAAATAAATGTGCGGTTTAAATATTATTTGTAGACACGGACGAAGACATAAACAATCGTTAATTGGGTCAGTGGTTTCGATTAAGTTATAAGCTGCATCGTATTGTTTAAGTGCGTTTTCTGAGCATTTACAAAGTGGTAAATTTATCTTCATATTAAAAAACGGGAATCTTAAAGAGATACATTTGAAATGAAAATTAATTAATACACAATATTACAGGAAAAAACGACAATTGTTTCATTTTTAACTCAATAATTTGGCTGCATAACGTTTAATGGCATTGCATTCAACGTTGATGAGTTGACTTGTTTTGGATTAACAGGCTTGACATTCAATGGGTCAACAATGCAATTATGTAACCTTTATTCGGTCAATATGCAATTTGTCAAATATGCCGGTCATCATCCATGAAGTAGGAACTTAAGTTTACAACCGTGGTTTTAAAAAGCCTGGTTCTTATGTAAGTGTTAACGTGCATTTGTATGTAAGCATGACTCATGCACTAAAATGTTGCAATGGATGGAAACTATAGCAGGGTATTCAGAAACTGTCGCATAAGTGTGTAAATGCGAAAGTGTGAAAATGTGATTTCACACGTACGCACCGGAAGCCTTATAGGCTTCATGTTATGTTATTGTGAGTCGCCCATGTGAGTATTATAACATGACATGAGGCCTATGAGGCTTCTGGTGCGCATGTGTGAAATCCTATTTTCACACTTACACATTTGCACACTTTTGCGACAGTTTCGGAATATCCCTTCCGTTGCGTCCCTGATGCGTGCAAGCCAACAGGCTGTGCTTTTCTGCACGTTATCGTATGTGAGCATGAGAGAGAAAGAGAATTATGTTTACAGACACAAGCAGCGACCTAAGCCATACATGTCTTAACCCTCGGATAGGCAAGCTTCAAAAATAACATTAGTGGATAACCCATAGACACGATCATGTTCATATTTCGGGTCAAGTAGTTAAAGCGCTGTTGCATTTGGTTGAAAAAACTGCCGCTGTTGGCGCTAGTTTTTTCCAAAAAGGGCCACTGCACATGCGCACGGAGTTTCATCTTTACTTGGCTTTCTTGCTTTAAAATCTTTTTTTAATGTGATCGTCTGCTAGTAACCCTAAACAGAAGCGCTTTAGCCAATATGCAGTGAAGCCAGCTTTATTTTTCTGCTGGCGTTTTAAGGGGCTAAAATTTGCCGATCAATTATTTCAATAAATATCAAAGCAAATACTTCAAATTTTTTTTATATAAAGTTTATTAGTATTTGAACAAAGTCAGAAAATTTCAGCTTCATAAGATAAGCCAAAAAAAATTTTTCCTATTCAAGAAAAGAGCTGAACACAATTGTGTCATAGGTTGCCCATCCAAGGATTAAATCTGACATACTAAATTTGTCCTATAATAAATCTGACACAAACAAACACATTTGACTATTGATAAACACTACATTCGTACATTCCATTGCAGAATGGAATGCAATATTAAAGAATTGGTCAAAAACACAAAGACAAAAGCCACAGAAGGGAAAGAGAAGCAAAAAAGGAAAGAGAGATAACCAGAGGGTCCATTAGCAACACTGCAGTGTAAAAACAAAGTGCTACAGCAGAGGCCACGAGGAGGCTGGGCATTGTAAGTTTCCATCCTCATTGAGGATGAAGTTGAAACAATTTAACTTTAGTGCACTGGCTAAGAACGTGAGACCAGATGGTGCTTTTCTGCTTTGACGCAGAGCTTAATGCATGCGTGAGAACTAGGCTTAAACCCACAATGCATTGCGCAGCCATTTTGCATTACATTGTAAATGTAATGCAAGATGGCTGCATTCAGACCAATGTTCACACCAATGTGAACTACCATAGTATTATTATAATAATATTTACTTGCAAGTTAAATTATTTAGAAATAATTTTTGCAAGCATCTGAGGTAGCAATCCTTGTATTGGTTTTCACTGGAGCATAAATTGTTTGGCGAATTAACAAGTTTGAACTAAAAATATAAAATGGATTCATAAAAGAATTATATTCATTTTTTTAAAAAATTTTTCCTAGTTTTAAATTTCACTTTGTTAAATTCCAAATTGATTTTAACTTTTTCTTCACGATTTGTCTCTGTTTTAAAATAATGCTTTCCAAAATCATTTAATGATAGCATAAACTAAGAGCGAGAAAGAAAAAGAGTTATTAGGCTTTGTTATGACATGTACAAGTAGTTTATGTTAGTTAAAATAGTAAGATTATACATGGCATCGAGATACGAGTTCGCATAGGGAATCATAATTCTGTTCAATATTAACTGTCAGTATTTTTCCAACAAATGATTTACTAGATTCCTTACCTACACAATATCACCAAGATTTCATTTTATATTAATTTATAATAATTTCTATTCAGTATATTTACTAAATTTAAATGCTGAGCACATTCCGAATCTGCTGTAAATTTCCGTCCGTTCAACCGTTTTATTTGAATAACCCTGAGAAAAAAAAACATGTAAATTAACAATTTTAGTAATAAAATGTTAAACATTTATTACTTTCATTCTTAGGCTAACTATCTCTTTAGTTGTATTGGTTGCTTTCCATAATTTATCCATATCATAGGTTGATATTTTTATTAAAGGTCTAATCATGTTGAAGCAGCTTTGAAAGTCACGTTTTGTTATTTTCAGAAGCTTGGCCATTTCTTTTGTATAGGTACCACATATCATCAGATCTGGTAAAACGATATCTTCGGATTTAGTCGTAACATCAACATTCGTGGGATAACTTAAGTAATGCATTATTCTATCACGCGTCTGATAAGTTAGCATGAACATGCAAAATAAGAACAAAAGTAGCCAAAATGCACGACGCTTGCTCCAATGTTGTTTACTGTTTATAAAATCATCCAAACCCATTAGATTGCATCTCAGTCTATTCGCATCCTCTTGCTTTAATTGGTGAATTGCCAGAATTAGTTCTCGTAATCTTCGCTCGTTTCTTCTCATCAAGCAATTATTCTGCATAATTTTTGATATTCAGACTTGTCACGAAGAAACTATAGAACAAATAGTGTACTAACAAGAAAGTTAAACAAAACTAAAAAAATCCTTTTACTGTTCAGTTTCATGAGTATAGTCAAAGCAATGAGCAATGTACAATAGCCATATAGCTTATTGTGCAACGTAAATCTTCCAATTATGGCCTGGCCTCCAATTATGGCCTGGCCTCCAATTATGGCCTGGCCTCCAATTGCCGCCCAGCTCCCTTCTTTTGCCACCTGTCTCCAATTAGCGCTGTTGCTTCGGTGTAGAGGCATTTAATGGTGAATTTTGTCGCGAATAAGTGCGAAAATTTTGGACGAAATCTTCGTCCATTTGTAGGGGGGCGGGGAGCTTATACGCAAAACACAAAATAAAAATATATTTTTATATTTTTATATATATGTATATACGAGTGGTAAATGATGTTTATGGGCCAAATGATTTTGGACGATTTTATGGTTTATACGCGCATATATACAGTAACTACTGAAATAGTTGGTTTTCTTAGTTTTTTAATGTATTCAAAATTTAAAATTAATAAGAGTCTTTTTCCAATTATTGCCTGATCACTATTCGACCACGCAGTATTTCCTCTTATGAAAATGGACGTACAACTTTTTGCAGCGTTTGCCGACAATTTGCTGCAAACATTTTACAATTTTACCTGCATTATGCTGGAGAAACACTAGGCGCGAATCGCGGCGTTTTGCAATTTTTAATCTGCTTATTTCCGGTTAAAATCGCCTTTTGCCAAGCGATTTTGAAAGTACATGCTGCCAGTACTTGTATGATTGCGATTCCAAATCGCAGCCAATCGGGAGCAATTTTTTAGGGTTATTCAAAATCGCAAAGCGACGCGATTCGCGTGATTTGCGCCTAGTGTGTCTCCAGCATAAAGGTAGGTTCTGAAGTTGCCGTAAATTATTTGCAAATAAATATTTGCATAAGAAGACTTCAAAACGAATGTTAAATTAAATACGAGATTTTAAAAATAAATCTCGTATTTAATTTACGTAATTTTTTTAATTACGAATGTTAAATAAATACGAGATTTTAAAAATAAATCTCGTATTTATTTAACATTCGTAATTAAAATAATTACGTTCGTGAAAGCGCAAACCGTCTAATTAATAAAAATGAATTTATTTCATATTTATTAATTATCTCGTGTCTCGTAATTAAATCTCGTCCGTGAAAGCGCAAACCGTCTAATTTAACATTTGTATTACGAATGTACGAGATTTATTTTTCAATTCGTTCGTAGATAAGTTGATATACGAATGCACTGCACATGCTCATGTGCATCAAAATTCGCACATGCGCATTGTTCTGCAATTTGAAGCGAGTGTGGCATCCATCTTGTTTTTCAGCGGCTTGTTGTATTTTCGATAGGTTTTTAGTCATCTAGGTTAGAAATTTGTTTGCAACTAACTATTTTTTATATGTATAAACGTGGCATTAGACACACATAATTTACACATTTTCTACTGAAACATTGAGCGAAGCCATGTTTCTTGTTTATTTGTTTATTTCGTTCTCTTTCATGTTTAATTGTTTGTGCAAGTGTTTGGAATCATTTTTAACTTTGGAACCATTTTTAACTTTGGTACCATTTTTAACTTTGGTACCATTTTTATCTTTGGTACCATTTTTAATTTTGGTACCATTTTTAACTTTGGTACCATTTTTAACTTTACACAATTTTAGAAAACTTTGGAACATTTTCACAGTTTCACACTTGCGCACTCATGCGCTGTTTCTGAATACTCTTAATGATTTTAATTACGAGACACAAGATAATTAATAATAATTAAATAAAAAATATTATTTTTTTAAAAACATACCTTCTATTAATACAAATGCTCTAAAAAGTATAAAATAATTTTTTTCTTTAAAAATGCTCTGAAAAGTATAAAATAATTTTTTTCTTCAAAAATGCTCTGAAAAGGATAAAATAATTTTTTTCAATTTTTTTAAAAATATTTTGGAAAAAAAGGTATGTGGCATTGCAAGACTTTGATTAAAAAATGCTACATACCTTTTT
>AFFK01019721.1:0-10962 GCA_000239455.1 Strigamia maritima | reverse complement strand
TGGCGGCATATTCGATTATAACTATAAAATGAATAAGTGGATAATAAATATCGCACTTATTTATGACATTGATCAAAAGTAATGGCCAATAAATATATAATATATATATTGTATATATATATATATATATTTATTGAATTCACCATTTGCCCCAATCCACATCGGAATGTTGGATGATACCTAAAGTGGTCATCACATTCCCACAACCGGCATCACCCATTGGTCACTCTGTTATCTACACATTCCTTAGGGATTAGTAAGAGATTAGCAGAGTATATAAGCTCAAGCAAAACAGGAAGTAGTGTGAAATACTGAACTGAAACCCTGAACTGAATGTTTGATCTGTGATATTGTTTGCCTGTGATTATTTGCCTAGATGTTATGTGTTATTATATTGAGTGTATATATTGATATTGAAAGTGTAGTGTAACATAACCATAGCATTTTATGGGTTGCGTGTTACTAACCACACTTTATAGTGTCATACATGTATATAGTCGATGTATTGCACGTCCCTGTGGCACCTGTGTTCGTGTTACTCTGTAACACCTGTTAATAGGTGAATATGAGGCGAACATGGGGTCAAAAGAACTATACTTCCCACATGGTGTTGGAGCATTATGTGTTGAGCTTTTGGCCGCCGATGTTGGGGACTGTCTTGTATCGCATAGGCCATACGGCATCAGGGAGCGACTGTGACACGGCCTTTGACGACGATAGACCTCAATGTGATGCGACATTGGACCGGGGCTGCGGTGAGTAACTCGTCTGTTGTTTACATCCCAATTTCTGGCCCTAGGCCCTTAATGTAGAAATAACACATGGTGTAATATGCGGAATGTAGGTCAAACCACTTAGGTCGCCACTTGGCCGTGGCTTGACCATTTACATCTCTTTTCCTTCCCTAACACTTTATTTCAGTTGTGTTGATTGTATTATATATACTTTCCTGTATAGATATAATCAATATATCTTGTTCCTTTTGGTTGTGACAGGCTTTAAGTCAGCCATATCCCTCAGGATCGCCAAGATATCACCATTGTGTTAAGCCTAAGCACATGGAACCAAATAGGCCTAAGGTATGCAAATCGATTTTATTTGCATATCTTAGTATTTTATAATTGTAAGTGTAAATAAATTCAATGAATAAATTAAACTATATTTGCATATTCTTTATTCTCGGTACTTTGTGTTTGTATCGTGTTATATGCATTGTTGGATCGGCCGACATTATAACAATGTCGACCCCGATTCCACACTGTCACAAATATGACCTTCTCCCTTGTGACTCCAGAAAAAACAAAAACAAAAACAAACTCATCCTTGTACTTCCTGTTAGATCATTTCCTATTTACATCATCATTTCCGTGTTTACATTTTTTCACACTTTCGTATCCGCATATGATGCAACTTCCGTATCCGCTTCTTGGTCTTTTGTAACTTCCTGCTAGCGTCACTTCCGTGAAGCAGCGTGAACTTTCGTATATAAAAAAAACCGCGCAAAACCAACACTACTGATGAATCTATTTTGCTTTTAAATAGTTTGGTGATTCTATTCATAATGAGAGAGGAAGATAATCAAGGAATGAATAATTTAATGTTGATCACAGCTATTAGTTTGAATTGTAATAATGTTATATATTTTTACAATGGACAGTGTATTGAGTGATTTTTGTGGAACCCAAAAAAATTTCCATGTTGCATTACACCAAATTCCGTTTAGAGAAATACCTTCAAAAATACAAGTGGCAGATTTTCATACAAAAATTCAAATACAAAAGCCAAAGATTTAAACATTTACAATTTCTATATTGAATTTTTAGAATCGGCAAATAGCAATAGTGAGAATTTTAGTATTACACTTATGATAAGCTTTTACAATTTTCTTTTCTATTTTAGGTGAGTGAGAGAGATAGATAGATAGAATTGAGTTTATAGACGCATGCAGCAACTTAGGCCATACACGTCTTTTAGTCTAACAAACTGAAACTGACTTACTGAAACTGACCAATATAAATCTGACACAAACACATTTGACCATTGATAAACACTACTACATTCGTACATTCCATTGCAGAATGGAATGCAGTCTTACATTATCAAAGAATTGGTCAAAAACACAAAGACAAAAGCCACAGAGGAGAAAGAAGAGCAAAAAAGAAGGAAAGATAGATAACCAGAGGACCCATTAGCACCACTGCAGCAGAAAAACAAAGTGCCACAGTGGAGTGCCCAGGGGAGGCCACGAGGAGGCAGGGCTTGGAAGTTTTTTCCCTCACTTAACAGGGAAAACGGTCCCTTTTTAACAGATTATATAGAAGGAATCACTATTTTCATAAAATGTTCGAATACCTATGTAAAACCTATTTTGATGAAACTGTTATGTACCTGTGCATGAAACATTGCGAGTGTTTTTTTTAAAAAAAAACAAATTCTGTATTAAGAAAATCCAATAACACCAAATAATGACATTATTGAAGATTTTATTGATGGAGTGACGTATAGATCACACTTTTTTTAGTAGATAATCCAGATGCTTTACAATTATTTTTATATCAAGATAGTTTTGAAGTTGTTAATCCTTTAAGTTCCTCTAAAATAAAGCATAAACGCATGGCAGTTTATATAACATTAGGAAATATTCACAATCACACTAGATCATTAGTTAATCTCATGCAACTCATAATTTTATGTAAAGAAAATACAGTTTAATCATTTTGGTTCAGAAAAGATTTTTGGTCCACTGATTAAAGACCTTCAAGCTTTGGAAATTAATGGTCTATTATTATTATTAAATGTTAAAGCTGCAGGAATGTTTATTACAGAAGATAACTTTGGAAGTCATGGCCATACACGTCTTTAATCTGACATCAACACCAGTGGAATTCTCCGCCAAGCACCTGCACCTGCCCCTCGGACACAAGCCAGGGGAATCACACAGGTTAAGCAAAACAATGCGCCTGATTAGCTGCATAATCTCAAGCGAGATCCGCATGGCAGACGGCTTTTCGAAAGACGCTGCAAAGTTATTCGCGTCTAACTGGCGAGCTTCGACCGTCGAAACTTACACACAAAGGATTAACAAATGGAAGTTTTTGTAGTTCAATGCAAACTCCTTCCATTGACAGTTGTAGCTAAAACAGCCAATTTTATTGCTAGGCAATATAACAGCAATATCAAGTTCGAGACCTTAGCCTCCTCCTTAGCAGCAAACGTGGCTGCAGGCCACATTACCACAACCACCAGAAAGGAGGAACCAGATATAAGCAAAGTTTGAAAAGGAGTATTTCAAGGACGACCTGTGCTTTGCCCAAATACATCCACAGCCCTTCGCAAGCTTCGAACTTGGTGGCCTAATTCAAGTTTAAATGGCCAAAACTTCCAACGAAAATTATTAATTTTAATCGTCCTAGTGTCTGCAAAATGGTGAACACACTACAAAGTCTGCAGACTTGCACCTCACCAAGAGGGAAGCCATTTTGGTGCCAACCAAATTGCAAAAGCAAACCCGACCAGGTCGCCACATTGGTGAATACTAAGTGGGTCGAATTGCCATGGGTCGAAAATGAAATTTTCATTTTCGATTCACTTCTTGTTTTAGTGATGCCGTGGGTCGAATGGTTGCCGTGGGCCGAATTGCCGTGGGTCGAAATATAAATTTTTTTAATTTTTATTTATGCCTAAGGTCGAAAATGAAACATGAATGGTCGACATGCAAATGGTTGGTTGGCCTCACTTGATTGGTAACCACTTGATTGGTATATGCCCAAGGTCGAAAATTAAATTTTTGTAAATTCAAAAAATAACAATTCGACCCACTTACCATGCGCCATTTTTATGCTCGGCCAATAATCAATGAAAGTAACTTTTAAAATGCTGTGTTCCCAAAAGCTATGACTTCAAAATAAAATCAATAAATTTTCTGTCAAATAATTTTATTTTTAACCTGATTAAATTTCAATTGTGAACCTCTAAAGTCTCCTGGTAATCCGTACACTATGGAGGTAGAATGTAAATTCTGCCGAGTGAAGCGGAGTCGCAAGACCCACCGACACCCCCTCCCCCCACTTCATGAGTGTGCTCTTAGTTACAAGTGACTCAAAAAATTGGATTTTCCAAAACTGCAGTAGGAATATGAAATTCAAGACCTTCGACAAGAAGAAATTCAAGAAAAAAAGAGACCAACTTAAACATCTAAGCTTACAGTAAATTAAAATTTCATCGTGTAAATTTTAGGTTTGCATGATTGTTTCAATATATTTACAGCATTTAAAAAAATTTCCCATGCAGTGAAGAACCACGTTCTTAACTTTTAGTTTTTAGTTCAGTTAAAGATTAGACTGGAATATCATAGGTATTAAAATCTGATCAATTATTAAAGTCATTCAAAAAACAGGATATCACAGGAGAATGACATATAATCAATAATTGAAAGAAGAAACGAAAAGACAACCTGGATATTCACACAAGTGATTGGAAAAGTTAATACCGCTTAACATGGATAAGATCGGCATAAAAGCGACCGTAATTTTATGTAAAAGTTGACGAAAGCATTAATTTAGACAATATAATATGGATTTGTTATATTTGATATTGCTTTGGATGAAAATTCCAAGAACAAAGTGATAATAAGTGCTTCAAATTAAAAAAAAATCGATTAAGCGCCAAATGACTATCCAATTCAGGTGTCGGATGTGAACAGGAGACATGGAACCAAATGAAAAGAAAAAGGTATTTGATCAAACTGGAAATCACGTAACAACTGTTTTCCTCAGGAAGTTTCGATACAGATGCGAAAGTCATAGTAATTTACTGACTCGGAATTCCGTAGATTTCGTAAATGCTACATTCATGCACTGGAATGCAGTCTTACAGTACCAAATCAGAATATTTGAGAGAATGAGGTTTACCGACCCAACAAATATTTGATTCAAAATCTCATATTATTCAATCAAATATTTTTTTAAAAAACCGGACAAAAAATATGACCAGAGCTCTCTTTCAGTACCACTGGCCAAAAGCGACCAGCGGTCCAGGGACAACCACGAGGAGGTAGAGAGTTGGATTTTCTGTCCCCACTTAACAAAACACCGCATAAATACCACATTTTAAATTTAAAAACAACGGAAAACGACTAAATAAAATTCAGATGCAATTTACGTAAAAAAATACAATCACAAAACTTACCTTGGAAAAATACCAGCGTGGTACAATTCAAAATCAAAATGGCGGCAAACAAAGAATCGCTGTGACTTGTGAACAGTCTGTAACTGTAATAACTTCGGAACAAATTATTACCCGTCTACAGATTCTTGATTCGATGCATCATGAACTCCATGATCGGATGCTTCGTGATTATTATTGAATAAAAAATCCTGATAAAGCACTGAAAGATGAGGAAACCATCACAACCAAACCATCAAAACGACGAGCGATCACGGTGATGACGACGGAAGTGAGGAGAAACGACAATGTGAAAGGAGTCACGTGATCGATAGATGCTGCTATTTGATTGGAGTAAAGAATTTCCTTTTTTGTTCCCGAGTAATTTAACGTCATTTTTAACTGAATTAAATTTTAAAATTAAAAAATACATTCATAAAAAAGACAGACTGTAAGTATTATACTTGTATTAAAATTTGTTCACAATTGGTGTTAATGCCTTAATGTTAGTCATTGTTTTATAATCTCGACAATAGAGGGCGTTTAAAATAATATTAGTTTACTCCTTACAGTAAACACCGTTAAATCACCAATCACCCGTGGAATCCCGTAAAATCACCATAATCCCTTCGATCCCGTTAAATCACGTTAAATCACCAAAATCCCTTCAATCCCATTAAACCACAAATCCTGTGACCAGTCCATTACTCGCGGAATCCCTTCAAATCACCAAAATCCCGTCACAATTGACCGTGAAATCCCATTAAATTTTAAATCGCCAAAATCCCGTCAGCAATGTCCTTTTAAATCCCGTTAAAACCTCGTCACCAAATCAAATATTGCACAGACGCGAAATAAGAATAATAGAATAAAATATCGCGAAAACAGAATTATTTTATTTTTGTGTATTTATTTTTATTTTATTTTATTTTTTTTTACCGTAACTTGTTCAATAATCAATATTTCGTACAAATCAGTGTCAGACAGAATATCCAATAATATCGGAATGATATCGAGACGCCTCAATTCAACTCTGACGTCAACTGAAAACATTTATTCATTGCTGATGACATCATTTTTAAAATTGTACACCTGTATTTAAAAATTAAAATTCTACCAAACGATGCCAAGTCATAAAATTTGTATTAATCCAACAAACTCGATTCTCAAGTTTTTTTTCTCAATTCTCTCGCTTTCAATCTTCTGCTTGTCTTTAAGTTCTTTGATTTAAACTGCGCACCGAGCCAACCAGCCATTAAAAGTATCTTTTCCTTCATTCCCGAATTCTAGTTGTCTATCTTGAAAAAAAACGCTTTTTTACTAGTAATTTTCCTTTGAAAATTTTTCTGCTTCTTCGTAAAGTCGCAATTGATAATACGCCGTTCCTTTCCACAAATATAGTTTCGAGTCTGCCGAACCTAATTCTAACGCTTTATCCACGTTCGAATTTGCTCGATTTCTGTAATAATTTTGGCGCCCGGAATCAATTGCAATGGCTTTTGTGTATAATCAATAGTATAATAATCAATGGCTAATGCATATTGTTCCTCAATAAGCAATTATAGCAGTTATGAAAGACAAATTGAAAGAGACTGCTATCTGCCTATTCTGATACACGAGTATACACGAGTATCAATTTGAAAGTAAAAAATAACTAACATCGAGACAAAAACATCCACTTATAGGAAAAATGTAACTTAGAAAACTATTGAATTCTTAAGACTATTTATGATCTCAGCTACCAGAATATGTCAATCAATAAAATTTAAAAAAATTAATTTGTAGAAATTCAGTAAAAAATGAATTCATAGAATTCATAGAATTTTACTTCAAATAATTATTATTTATCTTCCAATAACAATAGTTGTCAATAATTTCTTGGTTTGATTTTTCAAGAAAATTTGATAGCCTAAATCCTAGTTCTTCTACGTCGACGAGATGTAATGATGTATGTATCCCATTCCTGTGTCCGATTTCAGGCGTTGGTTGACGCGATTATAATTGCACCGAACTAGAGCGTACTAGAACGTACTAGAGCGTACAGCAAACGTTAACGATATATATATATATAAACACTTCTTACAAGTCAGTATATACATACAAGTTCATTCAACATCCGCTCTCATTCTAAACCAACGAATAATTATTATAGTTTACTATGGACATTGTCAATCAAATAATCGAAGACCAATACTGTAGTATTGAAAATGGAGCGTTGTTTGATGAAAAACCAAAACTTGATATCAACTCGCCTGACGATTTTAACAACACATACGACAATTTAGGATTCACAAATATCGATCAAATTTTAAATTACGAAAACTCTATCAATACACCTTGCGATTTACCATTGAATTCATGGACAGGAATGGAAAACCAAATAAACAATCAAATCGTCTTACGCGATGTGCCTCCATCTGATGATCTAGTTCCAATTTTCGATGCAAATTCGAAGATCATAGCCTACGTGCCTTTGCAATGGGCAAAAACACAAGTGGAGAATAAAACTCCATTGGTATTAAACGGCTTATCGGATCAAACCAGATCGACTTTGTTGGGCAAACTTAAAGATTCTCCGGAAAGAAAGCCATCTAATCGTGTTTTGGTTCAGTCGAAACAAGCTGAAAGAGCGAGAGAAATTAGGAGATTGAAAAAAATTCAAGATGATGAAGACCGTATAACTTTGGGGAAAATGATGGAAGAGTATGAGCGACTTGAACGAGAGGAGCTCGAATTGCAGTCGATGATCGCCGGTTCCAAAATGGAAATTGCAGCCGTGCGAAATAATCTCGCACCCAATCATTTGGTTTCTAATGCTTTACAAGACTCGAAGTCATTGAGGGTTTCTTTTCAAATGGAAAAATTACGTAGGAGCGAGAAGAAACCTAGAAATAGAATGGTGAACACTGGTATATGTTGTCATGTGCAAGATGGTCGAACTACTTTGAAGATGTGTCTCGGCTGTTGTAAAAAACATGCGAATTATAACCAGTAAATTATATCAATTTAAACATAAATAAAATATTCATTCTTTTATAAAAAAATTAAATTACTTCATTTGAAACAGTTTAAAGGTGAATTGCAGTCCAAATTATTGTTGTGTTTTCTAAAAGCCTGCTGGGAGAGTACTTCACTGTAGCACTTGGTTTTTCCGCTGCAGTGTGTTCTCTGATTATCTTTTTCCTTCTTATTAATTAAAAAAAATGAATTAAATATTCATTCAATATATTGTATATTTTTAAAAGTTTTGAAATGAAACAATCAATGAAACATCAATACAATATGACATCTCGCTTACGCCAGTAAATCCTATTCTCTCTCTTTCTACAGCCGCGTCAGGAAATTCTCCTGAAGACTAAGTTCTACGTAAAACTTGATCCCGTTTCGCCGTATCATCTAAATATGGAGGCGATATAAATCAACTTGGAAAAGAAAACCAACAAAAACAAGTTAATAAAGTTAAAAAAATTTGAAATTTTTTGATTAATCAATCACTAAAAAAAACACCAACAACTGAAATTAGCTGACAAGTAAAAGGAAATGTGCATTGTATCGAAAGAATATTATAGCACCTCATTTTAATCCTCTCGTCGTAGCCTAAAAATGTGCATGCCATTGTTAACAAACGAAAACACTTTTCATTTGCATTTTTTTTTATTATTGTTGCGCTCATTTTTTAGCTGCGAAACAATGAACTCAACTCGACAATTTTAAAAATAAGTTTAAAAATTATTCTTATCTTCTTTTACCACTACTCACTATTTTTTTCCAAACGTTGTGAATCCCAAACAATTCAGCATTATCATCTTCAACTTCTTCCTCAGCTTTGCGTTTTTTCGCTATACGTTTCTTCTGTATCTTTTCCTTTTCTTTTTCTTCAACTTGCTTCAACGTGCTTTTCAAATTATACTCTTGTTTTTGCTCTTTTTTCTGCTTAAACACTTCGAAACGGTTTTTGACAGTTTCAAGAAGGAAGACCTTTTAGGTTCCATCGTTTTCCCTAGTTTTTCCTGATGATTTTTACTGTTGCGATGATCGAGATAACTCATTGAGTCTTTAAAGCAGCAACCGCACACATCCCAGTGAAATCCATGTAATAATGTTCCTTTCCAGTCGTATTTTATTTGTAATAGTGACAGTGGCACTTTGGATGATAATTTAATTTTCGTCCCAGCAGCTTCATCCAAGCAACCAGGTTGCAAGTTGATGGTGGATTTTCCCATCGAAAGAAGCCAATACGGATGACTCTTCTCGATCCCGACTGCTTTCCTGTCGAGAGCAATTCTCTTTGTCATTAACAGATTTATGCTCTTTGCTTCTGAATCTTGATCGGCTATGACTGCGGTTTTGGCTTGACTTTCGATCTTTCTCTTTGTGGGACGATGATTTTGGGGCAAGAGCTTCGGGTTCTCACATGGCATCTGCTGCGACTTTATTATCTTCGTCCTAAAATTAGAAAAATTCATATATTAGTTAATTAGATTGGTTTTTAATTACTTATCCTCTTGGGTAAGTTATTTGAAATTGCCAGACATGGAAGATGTGTTTTCTTCTCATCTAAGTCTATCTCATCGGAATTTTGGATTTTTCGTGTTTGTATAATACGGTTAGAAACGAATCCTGA
This sequence comes from Strigamia maritima, assembly GCA_000239455.1. Classification (NCBI taxonomy): domain Eukaryota; kingdom Metazoa; phylum Arthropoda; class Chilopoda; order Geophilomorpha; family Linotaeniidae; genus Strigamia; species Strigamia maritima. The sequence continues at coordinate 1,175 of AFFK01019721.1, read as the reverse complement.
AATTAAGGTACTATATTGAGTTAAAATTCTAAAATTATATAAATGATACACTGTGGTAATAATAATAAAAGAAAGTATGATAAACTAACTATATTTATCCCCAAACTAACTATATTTATCCCCAAACTAACTATATTTATCCCCAAACTAACTATATTTATCCCCAAACTAACTATATTTATCCCCAAACTAACTATATTTATCCCCAAACTATCCCCAAAAATTAGAATTAGATGCAAACATGTTTAGGGATGCTCCCTTAAGGATCAAAAGTAGGATGGTTTTTACAACACATGTTACATTTTTTGATTTAGTTGCAGTGGAATAAACCGAAATTACCGTTGCAATGGAATGAACCGAAATTACACTTCCAGTGGTTATGACTGCTCGTTGATGCAAGTCAGAGAAAGAGAGAGAGAATTAGGTTTATAGACGTAAGCAGCGACTCGGGCCATACACGTCTAAAATCTGACAAAAGAGAATCTGACATGAAAACTGACAATATGAAACTTGACATACTAAATCCAACAAAACAAAACCAACTCGCTATATCTGACAAAAGAAAACTGACACACCAGAACTGACATATCCAAACTGACATAATGACTGACAAAAGAAAACTGACAAATTGAAACTGACATATCCAAACTGACATAATGAAACAGACATACTGACTCTGACAAAATGAAACCAATATATTAAATCAAGACAAAATAAGAAAAAAGTTACATACAAACTGAAACTGACATACCGACACTGGCATGAAACTGACTCCTTCGCACAACAAATACCAGCGTACCCCAGCGTACCAACCCCGTCGTTTCAACCCCAGCGTTCTAACCACGGCGTACTGATCCTGGTGTATCCAGCCGGCTCGGCTAATTCGGCTGGCCAGGCGTACTGATCCAGGCATACTAACCCGGGCATACTAATCCAGGACATACTAATCCGGGCGTACCGATCCGGGCGTACTACCGACCAAATCTGTCCATATAACTGACTTCTTACCACTACTGACTTCCTACCACTACCGACTACTACCGATTTCCTACGACTACCGATTTCCTACGACTACCAACTTCCCACTACCAACTTCTTACAGCTGACTTCTGACAACTGACTTATCCCAGCATACCCATCCCGGCGTACCAACCCCTTGATTTCAACCCAAGCGT
>AFFK01019720.1:0-29337 GCA_000239455.1 Strigamia maritima | reverse complement strand
GCGGCCATCTAGCGCCAAGAAGCGGCCATCTAGCGCCAAGAAGCGGCCATCTAGCGCCAAGAAGCGGCCATCTAGCGCCAAGAAGCGGCCATCTAGCGCCAAGAAGCGGCCGTCTAGCGCCAAGAAGCGGCGCGAAACAACAATTGCAACAATTGTTAAGCGGCAGCGCCGTAGGCGTGACGCCTTCATTACAACGACACAACCATTGAACTGCATGGTGCGGCAGTGTCGTCACACGGGGCTAAAAAAACCTTACTTTATATATAAAGGTTGTTTCCACCAAATAGGGTTGAGGTGGTCAATACATTAGAAATCTAATTAAGACCGTCGGATTTTCATAGGATCACATGTTTTAAAATTTGTTGTTTAAATCTGTACAATAAATTCGTATTTGGAAGTTCCGTTGTGTGTTTTGTTTATACTCGGTATGAAATGTTTTGATTTTAATTAGTTGGTACGGGATACAAAATTATTTACAAATAATAATTAAATTTGACTAGATACACGTTCAAGGATTCGTTATAATTGACTATCCTGGTTTACCACACCCTTACAAATGTTGGCATACAACGGTTCGCCTGAAAAAAGTAAATTTATTTATTTTTTAAATTTTTATATCATGGTGACTTACTATCTGAAGCTGTTTTGCCCATTAATAGATCTCTTAAGCACGTGTGAATATAAATGTACTGATCCTTAAAAAAGAAGTAAACATTTTAAAATTTTAATTTCTTTATAAATTTTATAAATTTAGAAATTAATATAAATATGTTTTTTTGATTTTCAGAATTACGCGCCGATTTTTTATTTCGCCACTACAAGCGCTACAAGTCAAGAAAATGATGGCGGAGAGCTTACTTCAGTTTGAACCATGTTGACCCGAAATTGCCTCATCTCCAAGACGAGCCCATAGATATCAACGTAGTGATGTTGCTGAATATGCTGCATCAAGCGATCTACAGAAATGTAAGTACCCGTTCTTCCTACTCCAGCACTAATTTAGGGAATAAAAAGACCGTTACGGTACCAGTATTAACCCTAAATTGTTCAACCGATTATTGTTATAATCGGCTTTCGATTTACCTGCAGTGAATTACGAAGGGGCCTATGAAACCATGTGGGGTATATTCTCTTACAGCTTGTACAAAATTAATGAGTAAGCTGGTATTTTCGGGGCAACCAAATTTCTGCCATTTTGTAAAGTGCATTTGTTTAACTTCGAGCGTTTTTGTACCCTAAACAAAGAAATCGTTTATTATCAATTTAAAAAAATAACAAAACCGTATCTACTTAATTACCATAAACAAATCAAATAGTCGAATTGTGAAATTACTAAGTATTGACTCAGATCGTAACTGAATGGCTAAATCGCCATAGTAATGAACTTCTCTGTCTTCGGGCCAATAAATATCACATTTTCTCTATGAAAATATCCAAAATTAGATTATTTTTTAAACAATATTTTAGGTAAATAATAATAATTACTTTCCCTCTTTCCACACACTGTGTCACCATTACAATCATTTGACACGATTGTTCCCAAACCATTCTCCAAAAATCATCCTTGGTCGCTGGTAAGGGTCCTTGAGTTGCTATATACTCACGTTGGGAATTGAAACCCTTGAATACAAATTGTACTTGAAACATATTTTAGTTTTTCAATTCAGATTATCACTTACAGGGATGTAGCAAGCATTAATATAATCTGTTGTTATGTCATCAGATATTGGTAATATCTTGACCCTTGAATGATCAACTGCGGTAATAAACAAAATAATTATTAATAATCATAAATTAACTTACTTTTAGACATTACTTACATGGCAAAATATTTACCCATCGGTTTTTTTGTTTATTTTCACTTAAATGTGCTGCAACCATTGGAAAAGATGGACTGATGGCTTTTATCTCTTCAAATTCTTGAGAAAACTTAAGTCCTGAATCTTTATTCATGAGGTGGTAGTGTCTGAAGAAAGCATCAAGCTGGACCGGTCTAAATTGAACACAAACATTTATCAAATATAATTAATAACTTGGCTCAAACCTTGTACTGGATTGGTTCTCAATCACAATTTGTTCAGTTGATGTTGTAGCAAAAACAGAACTTATTCTCCTGTTATGTCTGACCCGGTAAATGAATCTATAAAATCACCCGAAAATGTACATCAAGACAATTTAGAAATTTAACACTCTTACTTATTGACTTCTTCTTTCCGGTAAGTCATTACTAGTAAAACACACACTAAGATGATCAAGATTGGTGTTGATACACCTAATGCAATGACTAAACCATTGCTTGAATTTTTTGCTGCATTTAATTTAGCTGCAGTAATAAGATGGTAATGTTATTGTGATATACACATAAGAAATTATTGGTACCTGTTATAAAATCTAAAGCCCGTGTCTGACTAAAACCTGCAGTTGTGTAGGCTTTAATGAAAACTCTACAATAAATAATTAATTATTGATTAAATTAATATAATTTCTGCAACATTAATGATTACTGGTAATGAGTATTACTCCTTAAAGGCCCATTGCATGGACCAACAACTTGAGAACAGTTTAAGTTGCAGCCAATTTGGCATAAGGCACCTGTTTGATTTTTTTCACAACACATGTCTGAGTTATCTCCATCTAGAGAAATTAAAAATAGATTTTTTTCCTTTGTTATTAAATTTTATTACTATTACTCACTTTTTAGAGGGTTCCAATGGTTGGGCGTTGTTCTATAAGGAAGGATTTTATCTGCATTCTTTATGTCGCTCCAAAAAAGTGATTTATCTAAACTTTCTAAACGATTTGAATGGATTTTATCATCTTAAAAAAAAACATTAAAGTAGATATGTTAATTGTTAATGCTTTTTGAATGGGATTTTCAGTTTGCACCTTGTTGTTGATACACAATAATTGAGTAGTTTATTATTATTCCATTCTGATCCGAGAATAAATCATTATTGATAAAAATGCTGATTGCAGTAGAGTTATCAGCAATTATTTGAGACTTTTTAAATTTCTCATTATTAACTTCTGGAGCTAAAAAGAAATTGAATCCGCTTAAAATCAGAAAAGATGTTGTACTTATAGGTCAGAGGTTGTCCACTCCATTTATGGGCTACATAGTACTTACCCAAAGCTGCTTGTTTGAAGCAATGTATTTCTACTTCAAGTCCTGGGTCTTTGACATTTTGAGTTTTCCCTCTTACTCTAAAAGTGTAATTGTAGTCAGGCCATAAGGCGAGTATTTTCGAGTATGACAAGTCATTCAAGTCATTATGAGCTTTAATTTTGACATTATCTGAAATGTGTTTACGTTTGCCTTCCTGAAAATGAATGTACAATTTAAAACAAAGGTTGTATGGAGATGCTGTAGCATTTGCTTACTCTGGAACCTTCATAACTTAAAAAAAATGCTTCGAGTATGCCATTAACTTCATCAGGTTTCTCCCAATCTAAAATTCCTTCAGAGGGAGTAAAGTCACAGTTTACTTTTAATGATTCTGGTGGTCCAGGCTCTGTTTAGTAGGATCACGAACAATGACATAAACATCAAGATTTTTTTTGTTGGTAATTTATACCTGAAGGTTTTGTTATTATGATTGTTTCACTTGTTTCAGTCATATTTTCAACTGATGCAATAATTGCAACAGTGTAGTTGGTGATGGTAGTAATAGTACCCGTACTTCCTGTAGTTGTTGTAGATCGGACACTTGTTGCCCCATTAGCAGATGTATTTGATGTTTCACTAGAACTCAAGTTCGGAGTGACTGTTAATGCGTTTTCAGAACTAGTGATGGTAGTAATAGGACTCGTACTTCTTATAGATCTTGTACTTGACACATTAATGGACGTTTGAGCAGATGTATTTGATGTTTTACTAGAAGTCAAGTTCGGAGTGACTGTTGATGCGTTTTCAGAACTAGTGATGGTAGTAATAGGACCCGTACTTCTTGTAGTTGTAGTAGTTTTGACACTTGTTGACACATTAATGGGGGTTTGAACAGACGTGGTTGATTTTTCACTCGAAGTCAAATTCTGAATCACTTCTGTAGTGGCAGGACTTATACTTCTTGTAGTTCTTGTAGTTCTGACACTTGTTGACCCATGAGCAGATGTATTTGATGTTTCACTAGAAGTCAAGTTCGGAGTGGCTGTTGATGCGTTTTGATCAATATTGATAGCTTCGGTAGTAGTATGACTTTCACTTCTTGTAGTTCTTGCACTTGTTGACCCATTAATGGGCGTTTGAACAGACGTAATTACTGTTTCACTAGAAGTCAAGTTCAGAGTGGCTGTTGATGTATCTTGTTCACTAGTGATGACTTCTGTAGTAGCATTAGAAGCAGCAATCGTATCAGATGTTGATATATTTGTTGGGCTAATCGGGGTCTCTGATATCTCTATGATAGTGGTTGACTCAACATGACTTTCTTCTGTTTTACCAGTTCCAATTTGAATTTGTTTTGGCGTAGATGTTGTTTTAGGTTTATCACTTTTTGATTTGGTACTTCCAGGAACTGATGACGTTTCCGTTAATTTTTTTGTGCTGGAAGTTTGTTGAAGTGTTCCTTGTTGTTTTTCTCCAAATCTCGTAATTTGTCTCGTAATTCTCGAATTGTTAGGTATTATGTCTGTAACTTTATTTGTTTGAGTTTTTTCTGAATTTGGGTCATCCAATGAGGTTTCGGGAAACAGAACGGATTCGTATATGGAGTGGAATATGTCGTGAGGTAAATTTTGCATTTCATCGCTGGTTAAATCGCTCATATCGTACTCTTGTGACGTTGGCTTCTCGTAAACAGGTGCAAGTTCTCGGGATTGTCCTTGTTTTGAATTCGCTTCATTTTTGTACAATAAAATTTTGAATGAATCTGGTTCAGGGATCCTGGTATTTAATTGAGCCTGTGAATGAATTTTTTTTATTTAAATTGTGTCTTGAGGAATGAATTTTGAATATGATATCTTTACAAAAAAAAAAAATAATAATTGTATGAATAATAACGGCAGGAGCTGGCCATAAGAAAGGTTAAGTTCCTATGAGTAATTTAAAAAAAAATTAAATTCTATGAAAAAAATGTGAAAAATTAAAAAAAACAACAATTATATCAGTTGATTTTTCTTTCACAATTTTTTTTAGGGAATCTAATCGGAGAATCTATTGATACGAAACAAGATATTTAATAAACAAAAAAATCGTTAGAAATTAGTTTTCTTCATTCTTTTTTTTTTTAACTATGTGGTAATTTGAGCCACAAAACATTTGTGAGAGTTCTACGAAGAATAAAAAAGACATAACTACACAGGAATCATTTTGACCGGTAAAAAGAAATATATATTTCAATTTCTCGATTTATTTCTGAGAAAAATCATATTAAAAATCATCGACATACCTGAGATGTGCAGCAACAAGTGCAGAGAATAAGCATGGAAATGGCCGAGAGTGTCATATGGACGGTGTTTTCAGTTTCCACTATTGTAATATGAGTAAGTTGTAAACCACACACTTCGAATCGATCTCACTGCATATCACTGCATCTCATTTTTTTTTTTAAATAAATTTCTTCATTTACATCATATCTTTCAACCAGCAGAATGATGACTACTTTGCTTCGTTTTAGTCGACGGATAATTAAAATCGGAACTTAGATAAAAACTCAGCATTACCTTCAAGAGGCTGAAGTTCAACTCGAAGGAAAACACCTCCCCCTTTTGATAAGAAGAATTATATCATGGCGTCGCTCGGTTAAAGGCGTTTAACATGCTTCTAGGTACCCAAAGGATTAAAATTCGACATGACACACATGGTCATTTAATAAGTGATTTATGATGTTTTGTTTTTTTTTTAGCTGTTAATGGATATCTAATAAGTGTTACGTTAATATTTGCACATATTTAGTGGTAGAACCATTCATTAAGTGTATTCAAGGTTTGTTATTGAGGTACTATGACAACAACGTTGCGAATTCATCAGTCGATTGTAGAGAATTGTACTGCAGTGGACGTATAATGGCTAAGAATGCTGAATGGGTTAATAATTCGATTGATGATTTGGGTTTGGGGTTTGTTAACCGAGTTTGGCGCGTTTTGTTTGGATTTTACGGATTGCAAGTTGATATATTGGATGGCGAATCGAAAAGTTGGAAGAAAATTATTTATGGTGTGGTCATACGGGTTGCACATGGAGTCGCGATTCTGCATTTTATTTTCATTTTTGGGTGTCGGTTTAAGTATAAAGAGAATCAACAAATTCACCATGCTTTTGGACTGTTGGCAATATCTAACCTCCTTCTAACTTCGTACTTTACGGCCATTGTTTGTTTGAGAAGAGAAAAGAGGATAATTGGGCTTTATAGCAAAATCGTGAGGAATTTGTCAAGTGCTGGAGGTTTATTGAAGAAATTTGATCGTAGTACAAAAAAATATTTTTTTGGGTTGATTGTTAATTCGGTAGTTTTGGGCATTATTCATATTTTGGCTGAAGTAGAAAATGGAGATATTAATGGTATATATCGTAAAATTTATGCAGATTTTGGAATACATAATTATTTGTTGAGCAAAATTACCGCTTGGTATGATTGTTTCGTTATAATTGTGTTTTCGTATTGTTTTATGGATGCTATGATTGTTTATTTCATACATCTGTGTGCGGGACTTGCGTTTAATTTTGTTTTGTTTAATCGTTGCTTGGGAGCGGAATTACGTGGAATGTCTTTGTCACCGTCGAAATTGAATTTATTACGTCATAAATATGCGTTCATTGCTGGTTTAATAGAGGATATTGGAGTGATTTTTTCGCCGTTGATTCTTTTGTGGATTTTTTCGTTGGTTACTAATTTGTGTTATGATATTCGAGTACTCAAAGCCACAATGCCGAGTGGTACGGTTCTACCGATCGCACGATTCGTTTTTCAATTTTTCCGAGGGATAATTTTTATTTTTATGATATTTAAAGTGGCATCTCGGATTAATACGCAAGTAAGAAAAATTGATTGGATTGATTGGAAATTTTGGATTTTTTTTGTGTTGTTTTTAGGCGGATCTAATGAAACAAAAACTTTCTTCAAAAGTAATGGCTGAAAATAGAGATAATGATACGAGCAAGGTCTGTTTCCTTGCAAAAAAATGCAAATTTATCTTGAATTTGAGATTTTTTTATTTTTTTATTTTAGACATTCTATGCAAATTACTCTCTGTTCAGTGAAACTATCAATCGCTGTCAAGTTGGAATTAGTATATCAGGATTGTTTACGCTGAATATGACGAGTCTTTTAAGTGTAAAGACATTTAAATTTCTTGATTTGAGAAAGAATTTTTCGTTTTTACATATTTTTTTAATTGAAATTCTAGATAGCAGGAACTGTGTTGACCTATACGATTATACTCTATCAATCATAAGAACGCCATTTAGGAATAACTTAAAAATATTATATTTGCCTGTTGAAAAGTTTATTTTTACAATCAGAAATGAAATAATACAATACCACATTTATGTGCAAAATAGATTTGTAAGAGTTTATACGACATCAGATATTTTATAGCTGAATGATTTTTGCCATCTTTTAAAATGGTCTAAATTTATTTTTAAAGTTTTTGGAACACCTTTAAAAAAAATTATTTTGTATTTCTAACAGCTTATTTAAGCTTGGTGAGGGACATTGTTGGCTGCTGCTGGCAGGTTGCTGTTTCTGACGTTACACTTGGTATTCCTCTCCAAAGCTATACTATCTATTTATCTTTTCGTGCGCGAAACTCCCATTGGTTAATAACCTATATTGTAGCGAAAGTATATATTGTGGCATCTTATTTTAATCCTCTAGTTGAGCTGAGTCGAAAAATCATTGTTTTGTAGTCCAAAAATGTCCATGCCATTGTTAACAAATGAAAATGCTTGTAAAATATTTTTAAAAAATTATTTATATTTGGGTTTTTGTATTGTTGCGCACATTTTTGGCTATGAAACAAAGATTTTTTGACTCGGATCGACTAGAGGATTAAAATAAGATGCCACAATACATACTCTCAGTACAATATAGGTCATTAACCAATGGGAGTTTCGCGTACGAAATAATAAATAGAGTATAGTTAAATATATAGGATTCACGTCACAAATGGTAACAATCGCGCAAATTCTCGATTTGATCTCGCTTTTATCTCTGATATTGTCGTCTGCTCTTTTTCACAACATTGGGTTTTCAAAAAATTTCTGAAAAATTATTTAAGGGTTTTAAATGATACTCGATTCAATGGATCAATAAAAACTCTGATGTCGTAAACCGTTTAACAATTAGTTCAAACATCCCACAAAGACTTTCATAATAGAAACATATAGCTAATTGCTTTAAACATTTGACCACCACTCCTGCAGTATTTCTAAATTTATCATAACAATGCTAGCTAGTATGCCAGCCGTTAACAAGCGAAATGGTAGAGTTACTTGTCTCAAATTGAGTGGTTTGAGTTCTTGACGTTTGTTGCACAACGGTCTTTGCGTCGAGATGTGGTTATCCAGTACTTTTTTTAAAATTCCCGCGGTCTTAAACAATAGAAATCTGCAACAAAATAAAAAAAATAGCTTTTTCATGTGCACGACAGCATGATATTAAAAAAATTAACATACCGTCTAGAAAATGGTTCTTTTAAAGGCGATTTTTTTTGGGAAACCCATATTACTACCTGATGGGAAATATTTAGTAGGCAGCAACTCTAACTCGCACAAATGTTCTATTCCATGCATCGCATCAAGTGAATTCTCAATGAATGCACAATTCTCAGTTAGCGCTTTCTGATATCCGTCATAATGATCCATAATATGTGGACTGTCTTGCAATATTTCAAACAATTTTATGAAAGGTTGCTGCTGAATATCCTGCAATATAAAAATTACAATAGGTGCGTTGAGTCATGAAAACAAAAGTCACTCATTTGTCTTAAGGTCTTTTGTAAGGCAAGTATGACAGAAATTACGTCATAGTTGCCAAATGCTGGGTTCCCACTCGGCAGAAACAGAGCAGAAAGGGGTAGATTTTTGTCCAATTTTCAGATTAGGATAATCTTAATCCCCTTAGTTAGGCAGAAAATAGGGTGCAGAAAAAATAGATTCTACTTCTATTTTTTCTGCTGCATAAAATTTTCTGCAGCGTTTTTGCTGATTATTTTTCTTTTTATGGATGTAATAAATCAGGAAAACTGTGCATAAAGCAAATTGGTTTCTTTAACTGGCATCCATTTTTAAATTCTACTTTTCTTCACGTTTCTTCACTTTTCTGTCCATTTTTCTGTCCATAGGTGGGAACCAACAACAGAAAAACATACTTTTCTGCAGCATAAAATTTTCTGTATGAGTTTCTGTTAAGTGGGAACCAAGCGTTATAGAAGTCACTTGTTTTTACTGCACATGCTCAGTTAAAATAACCAAAATGACTTTGACGTGTCACTATTGAACGACTTTGGCCAAACGAAGAAGAAATACAATTTGCTAATTTGCTTTCAGAATTTCCTTAATTAGGCAAAGATTAGGTTAGACGGTTAGTAAATTGTTTTTGCTCGATTAAACACAAATCGATAGCCATTTTGGTATCAGCAAACAAAGCTGTGTACGAACAATTTGAAAGTATATTCATTGAGAAGTTACTTTTCCATCAGGCCGATAAGAAGAAGTGACTTATCCTTTTCAGGATTGAATGCACCTAAATGTTTGGAAGGTAGACCTTAATAATGATGTTGTAATTTGACTGGTTTTGTATACAAAATTTAATATTGTCTTGCAATAAATCTTCTAATGTTTTATATTGACGCATGTTTTCGTGCACTACTGCTTTAGACTTTAGAAAACTGTTATAAACTGCTAACATAATAACTACATAAAAAAATAAGTGGCAATTACAATCTTCGTTGATGCTGAACTGCTTTTACTGAGCACCTGATCTAAAAATAAAAATAAATTGAAGAATTGAAGAAATGAATAATTCCTTTCACCTTTAATTAAGACTATTTTCATCAATATGGTGGTCACTTTTTGCCATACAGATGATTGTTCAGTGACACTGATTGTAGAAAGTATACATGTCGTTAACCACAATATAAAGAATACTAACCAAACATTTAGTGGAAAGGGATCCGTATAATCTATCACTTGATGGTCATTTTGAGATGGTTGTTTTAAAACAACTGCCATGTAAACGTCATAAATATTTAATGTTAAGTAATCTTAACCGATGTAATCGGTAGTGTCGGGAATAAAACCGACACATTCAAGGCCGACTTCCTTGAAGAAAATATTTTTAAAAAATTGTTAACCGTGTTTGGTTCAATACAATGGGTTTTTTTTTACATTTTTTACTACACTATCCATTAATTCGTCATACGCACCCAATGGAAAAATACGATATGTGTAGCTGTGAATGTTGTATTATTAAGTTTCATGCTGCACAACTGAAATTGAATGTGTGATTTGTATTTGCTAATATTTACCTGAAGTTGAGCACTTGTGACAATAATGTCACTAATTCCACCATTATTCCTCCAGTTACTACATTGTTAACAACGTAAGAGTTTGCCGGAATCAGGAAAAGAATTTTATTACAAGAAATACATTAGTATTGGGTAATACAGTACATGCATGACTCCAACAGTTAGGTTTTCCGGGATATTATTATTCATCGTTTTTGCCAAATCTATATAGGCAATTGAATAACAACAATAATATTGTTGAACACTACCGTAGTTTATTGCTATCTACAATTATTTTAGTTTTTCAATCGTGAAAATTACAACTTGTATTTGACTGAGTCAATTAATTGTTTATGTGGGAAAAGCCTATAATGAAAAACGAAACAAATTTGTGCATGACAGAACATTAGATTCAAGTAAAAGTTACAAAATTATAGGTGCGAAAAAATTTAAAATGAAATGTGTAAAAAGTTTATTGTTTGCAAAGAAGTTATTCTAAAACAAATTTATGCTTGGTTCCCACTTGGCAGAAATTCTGACAGAAAATTTTCTGCTGCAGAAAATTTTGAGTGTAGAAAGCAGCAGTGTTTACAAATTGCCTTCCTTAGCTGGCATCCATTTTTAAATTCTACTTTTCTGCACTTTTTTTGCCCACTTTTCAGTCCACAGGTGGGAACCAACGACAGAAAAACATACTTTTCTGCACTGCAGAAAATTTTCTGTCTGAGTTTCTGCCAAGTGGAAACCTAGCATTACTTAGCGGTGTGATTTCTTACTATACCACGTAGTTGGTACCTTTATCACCAACTCATTTGTCATTCATTGAAAACAACTGATGCAGTAAATTACTGAGGAAGACCAGTGAATGATCGACAGCACTGGAGGATCAGTTATTGGTCACCAGTACTACGCTTTCAGATGAAGTAGTTTACAAGGTTTTGACTAACTATCGAAAATCGAAATATATGGATTAGTGGAGTAAAAAATAAAAAAAATCATTAATGCAGTGATCTAAACACGATTAATAATTTTTATTTATTTATTAAAATATCCTTAATGCGACAATGCATATCTATTAAATTTACAATAATTTGTTTTTAATGGCACATTCATATGCTAGTTTAGAATAATGAAAAAAGCAATAACAGAAATAAAAATAATTAAAAATGAAACCATTTTGTGCATGATAGGTATACATTACCTTAAATTTAAATTTAAATTTAAATACGGTAAAGGTATATATGTATATTATGGTTCCAAAATATTATTTGAGAGTAAAAATAACGGGATGTATTTCTGACCATATTCCACAAAACAACTAATGAAGGATACCTAAATGTCCCCAATTAAACTTTACTTTATTATAATTTTTTCTACACGCAAGTAGATAAAATTTGTTTGTACTGTATAATTTATTTCAACATGTAAACACACATAGCTCATAAAATTTGATTACAATTGTTTGTTTAATTTGATAGCGTGAGCACGTTATTAATGTATACAATTTATGTGCTATAATCATTAAATATAAATTTGGAACTGTTCAATATATATAAGTTGGAGGATTGACCGGCAAGAAATTTAATTGTTTTTGAAAATTAACTAATGCTATATTTATATTGTCGAACACTATACATGTGGACACATTCAACAAAGCAAAAACGAACTAAACTCCGTTTCCAAAACATTGTGAGAAACTCCCATTGGTTGGAGCCTGTTTGCTTGCACATTAATACAAAAAACCACCAAAAACTATCATATATGGTTATTTTTATGATCGTTTATGGTTGTTTATCTTCGTTTATGTTCGTTTATGCCTTATTATGATTATTTTTCGAATTATTTTTTTAAGTGCATTAAAAAATTGCTGGGAAAAGGCTCTAGCCAATGGGCGTTTCTTGCAATGTTTTGAAAACGGAGTTTATATGTTAAATGTAGCTAATTGAAATTTATTTTATTTACTATTTTGTCAGCACACGTTGTGTGCAAATATGAAATCTAATTATAGTTGCATGTATAATTTATGATAAATATCTGCACACATGATGATTATTTTTCCAAAAAAATTAAAAATGAAATGAAAAGTGTATCGATTGTAAAGAAGTTAGTGAACAATTTTTTTTCTTCTTGTTTTTAGAAAAAAAGTAACAAATATATTCTCAAATTAATTTTCTTTAATTCTGCATTATAAAGTGCTAACTGCTACTTCCGTCCGATTGTGTGGTAGCTGTTCGAGCAGCAACAATCCTCACAACCTCATTGCAATGACTCGATCGCAGCAATGTGTGATGTGACAGTGTGGTTACAATGGTCACCAGGCAACAATGGTGCACTGACATGACAACACTCGAAAAATATAAACAAAAACTGACATAACAACAACCAAATCTCAGGCACGTGCAGTTAGTACTAATCTCGCCAAGCGCAGCTAATTTTCAGGTTTTCAGGAACCGCTGAACTTCTCCTGTCATATGACAGGTTTTTCCACTAGTTAATGAATAAATAAATAGCAACAATACTAGCCATAAAATAGATTTTTGTTTTTCACACGTGACCAATATCATTTCTGCTGCATTTCTATGGTTAACACAACGATGCTAGCTAGTATACCACTCATCAACAAGCGAAATGGTAGAGTAACTTCTCCTAAACTAATTGTTTGCCCTTTTTGAGGTTTGTCGCATAATGGTCTTTCCAACGAGACGTGACTTTTAATCTCTTTTTTTAAAATTCCCGCGGTCTTAAACAATACAAACCTGCAACAAAATATAAAACGGGAAAAAATCGTTTTTTAATACGCGCGATACTAAAAAAAATGTACGTACATTCTTGAAAATGGTTCTTTCAAAATCGATTTCTTTGGGAAACCCATATTAACACCTGATGGGAAATATTTAGTAGGCAGCAACTCCAACTCGCATAAATATTTTATTCCATGCATTGCATCAAATGAATTCTCAATGAATGCACAATTCTTTAGTAGCGCTTTGTGATATCCATCTTGATGATCCATAATATATGGACTATCTTTTAATACTATTAACAATTTTTTATATGGTTGCTGCTGGTTAGCCTGTAAAAGAATTTAAAAAAAAAAATTAGTTAAAGAGTTTACGACATCAAAAATTTAATGACTGAATAATGTTCGCTATCTCTTAAAATGTGTGAAATGATTTTTATTTATTTTTTTAAAGACGTTTAAAAAAATCATTTTTAATGACTTAAACAGATTATTTGAGCTTGGTGAGGGTTATTGTTGGCCACTGCTGGCACGGCGCCGTTTCTGACGTCACAGTTGGTATTCCCCATGTTAAATGCATAGGGTTTACGTTACAAATTGGTAACAATCGCCAAATTGTCGAATTGGTCTCGCTTTTATCTCTCACTTTTTCATATTGCCATCTGCTCGTTTTCACAACTTCAAAATTGGGTTTAACTCCAA
Organism: Strigamia maritima; assembly: GCA_000239455.1. Lineage (NCBI taxonomy): Eukaryota > Metazoa > Arthropoda > Chilopoda > Geophilomorpha > Linotaeniidae > Strigamia > Strigamia maritima. The sequence continues at coordinate 15,449 of AFFK01019720.1, read as the reverse complement.
AAATATTTTTCAAACAATCTCTGAAAAATTATTTAAACAATGCTTGATTCAATGGACAAATAAAAAATGTGTCTTAAATCCTTTAACGAATTATAATTGGGAATAGTTCACTTAATTAGATATTAGCAAACTAAACGTGGTATATGAATATGATATATGGCCAATATCGTGTACCTTAATAATAGGATAATAGTTTGACTGGTTTTGTATACAAAACTTAATATTAGCTTGCAATAAATCTTCCAGTGTTTCATATTGATGAGTGTTTTCTCGCACTGTTGCTTTAGACGTTATAAAACTGTTGTAAACTGCTAATATAATGACTGCATAAATAAAATAAGTTACAATCACAATTTTTATTGATGCTGGACTGCTTTTATTGACGACCAGATCTACAAATAAAAACAAATTAAGATGTAGAATTAATATAAATACTTTTGTTTCACCTTTTAGCAAGAATACTTTCATGAAAATAGTTACCACTTTTTGCCACACACAAGTTTTCTCGGCAGTGTTGCAAATTGTAGAAAGAATACATGCAAGTAACCACAAAATAGTCAATGCTAACCAAACATTTAGTGCAAAGGGATCCATATAATTTATCACGTTAAGTTGATCATCTTGAGATGGCTGTTTTAAAATAACTGCCATGTAAACATCAAAAATATTTGATGTTAGGTAATCTAAACTCTCATAATCTGCAGAGTCGGGCATGAAACCGATGCTTTCAAAATCGACTTCCTTTGAACATAATACATTAAAACAATATTATCTATTTAAAATCTTCATTTATTATTTATTTCATACATTTTTTATTACGCTGTCCCATAATTCGTCAAATGCACCCAATGGAAAAATACTATATGTATACCTGTGCATGTGATGTTGCATTATTGAGACATTTAAGCTTATATTAGGCTTATTTGACTGAAAATTTTGTATTTGATTTTTATTTAAAATATTACCTGAAGTTGAGCACTTGTGATAAAAGTTTAAGTAATTCTACCATTAGCCCTCCAGTTACAACATTGTTAACCACGTACATTTTTGGAGGCACCTAGAAATGTCAATAATGTTAATTGTAATGAAAAGAATGAAATATTGAATATAAAGTTCTAAAGTCACATGAATGACTCCAACAGTTATGTTTCTGGGAAATGAAAATGAAATTTCTTTTCGAGTATTATTCATTTGGTTTGGTTAACTAAAATTTAAAATAGTGAAGTTACAATAAGTAAATGACACATTCTGCACAATTTTGTTTGTGAACTTACCATCTAAAAATATAAACAGCCACGGAGAGGATGCATTGAATTTGCTTGACATTGAAAAGTGAGTAGATAAAAGGTATAAGTAATTGAAAAAGGCAGGAGCTGAATTGTAAAGCAATAACGGACAAAAGAAAATTGATTGTGCATTGAATCTTTAATCATGTTCTTTGGAAAATTGTTCATTGATGTTGTCTTTGCTGATAAAAGTAATTTGTGAAAGTTGCTTATAATTGATGTTATTATAGTTCCATTAAATTGCTGTATTAAAAGAACCTAATGATGTGGAAAAATTTGAAGTACATTATTGACATATCGAATCAATAGTATACATTATCGGCAACAACATTGTAAGTAAGCGCTCGAGTTTCAGGAAATTTATTCGTATATGGTGAACGCTTATTATTTCGAAACCCTGTTGTATTACCGCGGACACTAATGAAACAAATAAAATATTTATTTATTTAATTAAATAAATTGTGAGTTTTCATTTGGGTGGAAAATCATAATTAATTGAAATATAATTATTGTTGTTGTTGTTGTTTATAATTTTATTTGTGTAAGTAACGATTAGTACGATTCAGGGTTCTAGTTGTGTTTGACTCTTTTGCTCAAACTTGCGACAGTTCCGCCAACTGGCGCATTATTTATTTGACTGTTAAGTATTTTTTTGTTTGGGAAAACGCCAAGTGTATATTATTAATTATTATTATACATAAGAAGTTTCCAATATTTAACGTGCGGTTTTTTAAAACTTATTTTTGCTTCAAAATTGAAAATTTTTCTAGGTTTTTCTGTGTTTTTGCTGCATGTGGGAACCTAGAAAAGTTTTCAATTTTAAAATTAGCACAATTTTGAGGCAAATAATAAACTCCAAAACGCAATAAAATCGCGCGATTTTACTGCAAGTGAGAACTCAACTTGAGCCTAGGTTCCCACACAAAAAAAATTCGCGAGATTTTATCGCGATTCGCAGTTTTTTTTACCTTATAAGGGAAACAGTAGGGGTATTCAGAAACTGTCGCATAATTGCGCAATGCGTAAGTGTGAAAATGTGATTTTACACATGCGCACCAGAAGCCTCATAGGTCTCATGTTATGTTATGTGACTCACACGGGCGACTCACACTCACATCTCAAGAGGTGCGCATAGCGAGTTAATTGTGACTCACTGAGTTAATTGTGACTCACTACGCGTACTTCTTGAGGTGTGACTGTGAGTACCCTTAGGTATTTATTTGCTGCTTCAGTATTTATTGTATAAATATATTTACAATTAGTTCAAATATTCCCAAAGTTAGAGACATAAAAACTGCACACATAATTAATATAAACGGTCCAATTGTTTGACCCAATGAAATAGGATTGAATTGGTTGTCTGGACAGCTTTCCCAACTAGGAATGAAGCGTTTGAGTTCGACTGATAAAATTCCAGATTGCTTCAGTAATAAAATTCTAATTGAAGAAAATGGTGAATAATTAAGGCATTATAATGGTTTTATTAATGTGATAAAAAATTGTATACTTTGAATTGAAATAATCCGAATAAGCAAATTGTTTGGAATAAGCTATTGCTACAATTCCTCTGCTTACATATTTAGGCGCAACGGCAAAACTGCAATTTCGACGAATTAAACGTTCGACATTCAGCAACGTCTCAAGAAATCCAAATTTTCCGCTATAAACTTTATCAATCCCTTCACGTAGACTCAAAACCTTTAACAATTTTTTGTTTGTGTACGATGTATTCTATTCAAAAATAATTATTCAATATGAATTTTAAGGAAAAATAAATGAGATTGTTATTACTATATACCATGAAAATTTCCTCTAATTTATTGCCTTTTAATATAACAGGGATGAAATTTGAGTTCTCAAGCATATCTTCAAGGGAGTCAAATGGAATTTTCATTGTTGATGTTGCAAGCAATGAAGTTAGTTTAGAATTGTAACTGATTAATAGCAACATTGAGAAAACAGTGTAGATTTTAAAAATATATTTCATGGACTTTAATGGGAACTTATTGAAATTACCTAATTGAAACAAAAATACAAAGATTTTACTTTATTTGCATAAATTGGTCAATTGTGCCGTTAATGAATTATACCTAGTAAGACAATTGGCCAACAAAGCAGCAACTCGTTAATGAAACTTGTAAAACAAGTCGCAAAATATTTTCTTCTTATTGAACGTTTATTTACAGAGAGTTTGAGAAGAATAATTGCCAAGCTCATTGCAGTTATGCACAGCCAAATTTCCATACTGCACGGTTGCAAATAAAAAGTATAATCCCATTCATGCTGATCTAATTTTCTGTATATGATGTCATATTGCACTGGATAGCATTGGGGTGAAAAGCTTATATAATCTCTTCTTTGTCTGGTTACAACAATTCCTGAAGCAATGTCAGCTAACTATATAAACACAATAATAAACAAGGTTAGAGATGCGTTTTAATATATATTCAATGATATACGCACTCCTAGTGTAAGATCACCTATCAGTCCTGTCCAATTTCCATTGATTAAAGCTCCAAATTGTTCATCTTTGCATTGAATGGTTTTAAAGCTTAGAGAATTTTGGGTTTGATTAAGTAACAAAATAAAACATCTATACATTCTATAATTACCTAATATTAAGTTTTGTATTCATAACGTTGTAAATTTGGCCAAAATACCCTCCGATTGTCGGGAATGAAATATTTGTTAATGTTGCTGTCGGTGGAAACTTTTAACATGAATTTTAAATTAGTTGATTTGATATGTTTATCTGCATTTATAAGTACATTAAATACTGTTATCCTTATGGGCATCTGTAAATCTTTGATTTTGTTATCTATAAAGTCAATAAACACTAACTGCAATAATAGTACAGCACTTAAAGACAGATTACCACATGTTAATTGCAAAAGAGAGTTTTCATTATCAATTCTCTGCCATTTGTATCCTAAATATTGGACGTCCATCTGCAATTAAAGTATATAGCACATCTTTATTGATCTACAGTAGTAAAAGGTGATTTATACTATACTATAACTTCTCCTATACCCATAAAACAACCCAAGGTTGAATCAACATTTTTGAACGTCGATCGAATGTTTGAATGTTGATTTCATAGACAATATCTGTTAGATGTTAAATCAACATTCTGAAACAACAATCAAACAGTTGAATATGGGTTGTTGATATACAACATTCATTAGATGTTGTATCAACATTTTGATACAACAATCAAACAATTTGATTTGGAATATTGGGTGTTTTTGATATTTAAAATTGTTAAAATATTTTATGAATGTTGTTTAGACATTTCGTCTTGTTTCATGGGATACGTATTGTAGTTTGATACAACTAATGCTTAGTTCACACTGGTGTTCACACTACTCCGTAACTTAATGCAAGGAGGCTGCGCAATGCATTGTGGGCTTAAAAACACAGACGTAGACTTAAGTTCTTACTTCTCTCATGAAAACGAGATTAAATGAGAAATTGCGTTATTTTTGGCCTCCATTGCAGCAAGCATGGAACACTCATTACAAGTAGATGCCAACTCAACTCTAGAGAAAAAAAAAGCCAAGGAAAATGATTTTGATTGCAGATGAAGTGAAATTGTACAGTGAGTGAGTGTGAGTGAGCGTGAGCGCGAGTGAGCCTCGTAGATGTGATTGTTGTGTTTTTTAAGCCTGAAATAAATGTTTTTTGATAGTTTCTATACTTTAAAATCATTATTGCTACTAACAGTAGCAAATCATCTAATAATTCTTTCTCATCATTCATTCCTAAAGTAGCCATTGTGAAACTGGAATTTAATCTGGTTTGGATCTAAATCCAATTTATTCTGATTGGTCGGTTTACATTTACTTAACGCAAGCAGTGTGAACCAAACCTTACGTTACTTTCCTTAAGTTACGTTAATTTTCCTTAAGTTACGTTACGTTACGTTACGTCCAGTGTAAACTAAGCATAAGAATTAATATTTCTTACTTTGGTGACAGTATCTGACAGTAAGAGATTATCTGTAACACAGTTACTTCATTTATAAAGTATGCAATTAAAACATCTTCATACTTAAGTTAGTTACCCATAGTTGAAGAAAGCACAGTCATGGTAGGGCATTCTATTTTCTGGTTACCATTACAATATACTAGAAAAAATTCATTTAGGGATTTTTATATTGTTATGTTTTAACTTACATGTATGAAGCAATATGGTTGCGAGTACGATAAAATACATTATCAGCATGATCAACTGAAATTTTTCAGCAGTTACACAGTTAATAGCAACAGTGAGCAACAGTAAAGAATAGTTCTATATAAGAATTTAACTGAATGTAATGTTTGTTTATGGTTTACGAGCAGATCTTTAATGCAAGTATTGAGCATGAGAAATAGATCGATAACTAATTACAGAGGAAAATAATTTTTTTTTTAGTATTATATGGCGTGTATGGCCGTAGTATCCGTTTACGCCGGTAAACTCTCTTTTATTATCATAAATTAAGCTGCAAAGTCTAATTTATGTCATTACAACAGCATTTAAGTTAAATTGCTTGTGCTTTTTATGCTTGTTTTTATGAGATTGGATTATGGGTTTGCCGAATTAATGAAGGTTTTATTTCTTAATTGGGAGAAAATTAAATGTTTTTAATTATTTTTTTTTTTTTAAGCTAGACGAAAAAAAATTTTCAATGTGTGTCAAGTTGGCAGTGCAAAGTCAGCAAACCATATCAAACTATATATTTTCTATTAGTGCTCAATTCGTGCTATTTCGTGCCGTAAAAATTAGAATTAGTGCTGCGACAGAAAAAACGTTATTAGCGATCGAATGTTTTCACTGCCAACTTGACACTGCAGTGCTAGGTCAGCAAAACATATCAAACGGTATATTTTCTGATAGCCCTGAATTCGTGCTATTTCGTGCCATAAAAATTAGAATTAGTGCTGTAACAGGTAAAAAGTTATTAGCGATTGAATGTTGCATCGTCAAACATTCATTGACCGATAACTTTTTTTCTGTTGCGGCACGAATTAGCACGAATTCAGGGCTATCAGAATCACTTCTTACATTTGTATTCTGACAATTTTTTGATTTTTTCGGTAAAATAAAAAATTCGATTTTTATTTTTTTAACTTTTTGATAAAAAACGCAATTTTCGGGTTAATATTACCCAAATTAGCACTAATTCGGCACTAACAGATAGTATATGTCTAAGATTTGTATATCTGGCAAATAAAAAAATCAGATTTTTAAGCTATTTTGAGTTGCAACACCTGGAGAAGCTTCCCTTTATCCTTTAGGGACAGCCTAATTTGTTTACAACCATTTGTTTATAAAATACAAACAGGAGTTCTTTCAAGGAGAGCTCTCCTCATCTTGGAGACTTTCTTATAGTAGCCTACTACAACCATTTGGTTACATACCACTTAGGTTTTGGGTGTTGTTTGTTGATACATATTTGTGTGTATTGATTTTGAAGTCATGCCTAATTCATCACCAATTTTTTTCCAAACATGGTGTTTTGGAACTGCAATCCAGTTCTTACACAGTTCTATGTTTTGATGTTGCAAAATAATACAAATAACATGATGAGGATCAACTTTTGGTGGTCGGCCTGTTGGTATTGTTGAAGACGCGTAATACAGAATATTATGCATGATTTGGGTAAATAAATGTGTTATATACCAGTATTTATCGTTTAATGACGTAACTCTTTCTAACCGTCGCAGCGACGTAACCCGAAAATTGCGTTTTTCATCAAAAAGTTAAAAATAAAAATCAAATTTTTTTATTTTTTCGAAAAAAATTAAAAAATTGTCAGAATACAAATGTAAGAAGTGATTCTGATAGCCCTGAATTCGTGCTAATTCGTGCCGCAACAGAAAAAAAGTTATCGGTCAATGAATGTTTGACGATGCAACATTCAATCGCTAATAACTTTTTACCTGTTACAGCATTAATTCTAATTTTTATGGCACGAAATAGCACGAACTTAGGGCTATCAGAAAATATATAGCTTGATATGTTTTTCTGACCTTGCACTGCAGCGTCAAGTTGGCAGTTGACATTCGATCGCTAATAACTTTTTCTGTTGCAGTACTAATTCTAATTTTTACGGCATGAAATAGCACGAATTGAGCACTAATAGAACGAATTGAGCACTAATAGAAAATATATGATTTGATATGATTTGCTGACCTTGCACTGCCAACTTGAAGTGTATAATTTACTTCTAAAAGTTTCACTACCACGTGACTGCAATTGCCACATAGTCATTGGCGAATGAGCACAGCCGTTTAAAAATGACCATGTTACCAATCGTGAAACTCAACACAAATAGCATCGAGGCTGTGATTGGTTTTATCCGATTAGAAGCTATAACATCACACCTACTGTGATCTCTTTGATTTTGTGTTTTTACTTTATCGTGGCGCCTTCTATTGCACTGAGTTTCAACAACTGCAACCAGAATGAGGGCAAATTTCAAGCATAGTGTAGTTGTAAGGTGTATTTCTTTTTGCTACATGTAGCGCTATGTAGTGCTACGGTGCAAAATTCGTATTTCTTTTTAGAGCGCTTTTTTCAGTAGCGGCTTTTCAGAGCGTTCTGCAAGCGCTCGGCGTGCGCTCGCTACTTCTTTTTGAGACGTAGCGTTCTGTAGCGCACCATAGCGCTACGCTTTGCCACGTGATCAGTGGCATAATAAAATGGCGATTACCAAAATAACATGGCGACAAGGTAAAACATGGCGACAAGGTAAAACATGGCGGTTACCATATTTATAGTGGACAGAAATCAAAAATAATAATAAATAATAAATAAATAATAATAATAAAATGACTGGAATTATTTTGGAATCATTTGTGAAATGTGATTTTTTAAAAAATTAATTTGTTTATTTTTTTTAACACAGAGTCATACAAATTAATAATAATCTGTCCGACTCCTAATGTTAATTGCCTTCCAATTTTTAAATTTATTAATAAATAATTCTAATTATAATTAAAAAAAGAATACTAAATGTTGTTTACAGAAAATAAATAATTTATTCAATGTGTTTAATTGCAATCCACTCACAAAGCACATGGATGCCAAAATCCTCCATTTTTTAGCACTACAGTTACCAAATCGTATTCCACAATACTGAGGAATATGGCACTACGGTGTTGTCACTTCCTGTATTAGGTGACATCACGTAGTGCTACTAGGTAGCGCTACATGTAGCAAAAAGAAATACTAGGTTAACATCTCGTGCTTGAGTGTTTGTTGGAATTAGGTCAGCACTCACCTACGTGCCTGATAAGCTCACAGGCTAAAAGACTGGCGTTGACCTAATTGTTCCACGTCGCGCTCGGTATATTATTTACTGAGTATACAGTATCTTGGTGCTACATATACCAAATTTAATCATTTCGAGAGAATTAAAAATTTTTTTTTTGTATTTAATTTTACTTCTAAAAAGTTACATTTAGTGCAATTATTCTCGTAATACATTTATTTTGTATACATAACTTAGGAGCTTGAAAAATAGTGCTTAATATTTATTAGAGGCTAATTAAGAGTTTTTAAGCCCTATATACGACCTCTAGATGTTGCATGTTTTGAGTATAAAATTTAATCAACAAATTTATTAACAATTAGTTCGATTATTCCGCAAATAAGAGATATGAAAATACCAGCCATGATTAAGATGAAAAGTCCAATTGTTTGTCCCAACGATGTAGGATTGAATGGATTGTTTGCACAGCTTTCCCAAATAGGAATGAATCGTTTGAACAGATGAGATAACATTCCATATTGTTTCAGTAATAAAATTCTATTTGAAGAAAATCATGCATTAAAGTGGTGATAGTTATTGTTATTTTGATGTGCCACAAAAGTATTTTTACTTGGAATTGAAATAATCCGTGTAAGGAAATTGTTTTGCATAAACCAATGCTATGGATTCTTTACTGATGTAATTAGGTGCTACAGCAAAGCTGCAATTTTGATGAATTAAATATTTGACTCTTATCAATGACTCAAGATATGCAAATTTTCCACTATACGTCAATTCAATTCCTTTTTTATCACTCTCAACTTTTAACACTTTCTTGTTTGCATACGCTGTATTATTCTATTAAAAATACATGTTAGATAAATTTGAAAGAAAACAACAGTATTTTGCTTATTATATGAGTAGGCTACAATACCATGAACATTTCTTTTATTTTTTTGCCTTTTGAAATGATAGGAATGAAATCTGTATTCTGCAACATATCATCGAGTGAGGCAAACGGAATTTTTATTGTTGGTGTTGCGTGTAAAGAAGTTAGCTTAGAATTGTAACTAATTAGAAGTAACATTGAAAAAATTGTATAGATTACAAAGATAACCCGCATCGATTTCAAGGTGAAACTATTTAAGTTGCCTAAATGAAATATGGAAACAAACAGTCATTTAGTCTTATTTATTATACTAGTATTCTATTTTTAGACTAATTTATACCTTGTAAGACAATTGGCCAACACAGCAGAAATTCGTTAATGAGATTTAGGAAATGATTCGAAACAGGATATCGACTTGATATGGTAGTTCTAGTTAAATTATTCTCGGCTAAAACTTTGACTAGAATAACTGTCAAGGATGCTGCAAATATGCAAAGCCAAATTTCAATGGTGCACGGTTGGAAATAGAAACTGAAATTCCATTTCTGCTGATCAAATTTTCTGTATATGATATCATATTGGAATGGATGAAATTGTGGTGAAAATGTTACAACGTCTCTTCTTAGTCTGGTCACGACAATTCCAAAAGCAATGTCAGCTACCTAGATAAAATGAGAATAAGTTTGATGATGCCTTAACTTGTAGATCAATTTATTTTATACGCACTCCTCGTGTAAGATCACCTATTCTTCCTGTCCATCTTCCATTGACCAAGGCTCCAACTTGACCATCTTTGCACTGAATGATTTCAAATCTTTCAAATTTTTAAAGGATTTTTTTAGTGTTTATTTAAGAACGTTGGCCGATTACGGCAAATGAAAGACTTAATTGCTAAAAAAACCTTTTCAAATGTAAGTAAACTATTTTTAAAGTTTTCCACAATTAAATATTAAATCAATTATATTTGTTAAATTGCCCTAGGAAAAAACTATGTCTTATTTGACTTTAACTAGAAAATGTTTAGCACGTGAAAATAAAACAACTTCACCCAAATAAGGGAAAAAGAACAACTAATTTATTCGGGTCACCAAAGGATTAACAGGGGTAAAACAATCAGTGGCCAAAACACAAACTACACTAGCTGACCAATACAATTAAAAAGGGTCAACAACACTAAGTTTGAACAAAAATACACAAAATTTGACATAACTAAAATATAACAAAATTAAAGGGAAACTAACCAGGTATAAATTAATACACTAATAAACCTTAAAATCATAATCAAATCAAATATAAATGAAAAACAAATTAGAAACTAATTAAACACACAAATAAGTAAATATTATGGAATAAATCAAAAAATAATAATTAAAGCAAATGCACGCGTAAAACAGAGTTTTCACAATTGCTTATTAACAAAAGACCTAATTATGTTTGATCTTTACCTTAATTAAGTCTGGGAAAAACATTATGCATATATCGACATATTTAAAGGGTTTACGACATCAGATATTTTATTGCTGAATAATTTTCGCCATTCTTTAAAATGGTCTTTATTTATTTTTTTAAAGTGTTCAGAACACTTTAAAAAAAAATTATTTTGTTCTCGAACAGCTTATTTGAGCTTGGTGAAGGACATTGTTGGCTGCCGCTGGCAGGGCGCTGTTGTTTCTGAAGTTACAGTGGTATTTCTCATGTTAAATATACGTAGCAGGGATGCGAGCGCTACTGAAGAAAAGTAGTGCGCTAGTAGTGCCGCTACAAGGGCAAAAATAGTAGTGCGCTAGTAGTGCCGCTACTAGGGCAAAAATAGTAGTGCGCTATCGCTACTAGCGCGCTACTTTCTCGCTACTTTTCTGCTACTTTGCATGAATTAAAAAAAAATATTTTTTGTTTATTTAATTTTTTCATTTTCTAGCAATTAGCTTTTAAGTTTGTGGCATTTTCTATTAATATTGTTAGTATTTATTGGCATACTGTAACTCAAAATGTCCAATGTGTAAGTCATGAGCACCTAGAGAGGTCGAGTTGACCAAAAGTTGCTCATAAGTATTTTTAGTTTGAGTTAAGATCACCTTTTAGTGTTTGCACAGGTTATAAACAAGTCATTATAATTTGTGCAATTCATTTAGGCTGTATGTGTTGTATCAGGTTGTTCTTGGGACATGTGATAAGTTGTTGTAATTATTTATATTTGTTTCACAGCCTAAGATAATCATTTATTACTGTTTGTTTACCTTAAGGTGATCCATGTTGGAAATTGTATGATTTTATTGGTTTCCAGGATGTCTGTGATCAATCTAGATGTACACAGTCATCCTGAGTCTTATTTTATGTAATAAGATCACAAACTATGACCAGTTGTGATGTCTAGTCTTGTGAGCTATTTTTAGCCCACATGTCATAGTCTGGCTCCAGTCTGAGCACTTAGCTATGACATCTGGGTTCCAAGCTGTATGTTTGAGTTTCCTGTCCAAGATGGCTGCAAATAAAGTGCTTCATCTCTTGGTGTAGATTGTAGGATCTTTTAACCATATGTGTGAGTTTATTTTACTTTAAAAATACATAATACCGAGTGGTATCATAAGCAACATGCAGTTGCAGCAGCCAAAGCAGTTTATTTCACTCTATGCGGTCAATTATGTGTCCAGGACAAACCGCTTGGCCTAAAATTATAATTTTATCACTGGATACTATTTGGACCATGCTGAACACGACCCGCTAGGTCCCGAAGCCAAATTCCTGCAATTTAGAGCCGACTTTTTGGAGTGCGGGAATCGCGTCAATTTTTGGCCGCAGCCGGGCCACCGACTCCCGCCGGACGAACTCGAGATTCCCATCGAAAATCCAAAAGTGGGAAAACTGCATTTTTGGACATTTTGGAGTTTTACCTTTGGTCCATTCCACTGCGCGGACCATTTTAGGCCTTTGCCACCACAAGACCTCAAGAGTATTATTAATATTAGGTATTGTATTTATTTATTTCATGTGTGAAAAATCACTTAATGTTGGTTTGTTGTTTGTAGATGTAGTAGCGCAAAATAGCGCGCTACAAGTAGTGGCGCTATATGCAAATCCAATAGCGTCGCTACTTCTGCGCTACTGCATGCAAAAAGTAGCGAAAATGTAGCGGCGCTACTAGCGATAGCGGCGCTACCGGTAGCGCCGCTGAAAGGAGCGATAGCGCTCGCATCCCTGATACGTAGGGTTTACCGTCACAACTATGGTAACAATCGCGCAAATTCTCGATTTGGTCTCGCTTTTATCTCGCACTATTTCATATTGTCGTCTGCTCGTTTTCACAACTTCAACATTGTGTTTAACCGCGAAATATTTTTCAAAAAATCTCTGAAAAATTATTTAAGGGTTTTAAATGATGCCTGATTCAATGGACAAATAAAAACTGTGATGTCGTAAATCTTTGTGCTCTATGTAGGAACAATTTTCTTACGCTTACTATGAAATCCATTGTTATCAAAAGTAAAAGAGCATATCTTTACCTGACATTAAATGTAGAATTAAAAATTGTGCAAAATTCACCATAATATCCTGAAAATTGTACAGCAAAGTTTACAATTTTTGTATATTGGTTTGTTTCATAAAATGTTTACCTACGTACCTTTAATTTTTCCAGGAGAAGTATTAGTTACTCGTACTAGTTTTTTCATTTTCGGCGGTACTTGCAAATTCTGAATTACATCACTTTGAATGGTTTTATTCTTGTATTACATTTTTTAATGTTAGTGAATAAACAGCAGTAACTAATTATACAAACAACTTACAGACTGATTATGATTATCACATCTTAACTGAAAAAGATAACTTTTTTCCTTAACGTTTGTATTATCACTTCTTAGCCATCTGTATCCTAAATATTCAAATTGGCCCTGAAATGTAAAAATGTTATTGAGCTTACAGCTCGACTATGTCACGAGTAAACAATTAAAAAGTTATTTCTTTATCAATATACCTTACCTTGGTAACAGTCTTTGTTCGATTACCTGTAAACAAAAATTGTTTTTGTATTACCGTATACATTAAAAAGTCTCGAACTTGTAAGTTATTTATTATACATACCAATTTTTGGAATAATTGTCACACCGGGACATTTTATGCTCTTAGAGTGTAAATTTCTAGTCTCATAACCAATACAACACACTATAGAACAAAAATATAGTTGTTTTTAACATTTTCTCAAGATTCAAATTATTTATTAATAAAAAGAATCGGAATAATTAGATTTAACAAATATATATTCACTGATGCCATTGTCATGTATGGCGTCATCAAATTAATTTTTAATGCTTAAAAAACTAAAATAAACTTTTTAGTTTATTTTTGTTTTCTAAGCATTAAAAATTAATTTCTACAATTTCTACAATTCTGTGGGAATATTCAATCCCCACAATTTTGTGGTAATCGGGACATTTTATTTTTACTATTTTGTGGTAATCTTTGCTACCTGGGCATGGCCAATAAAAATATTGCGCTCGTAACTTTTGGACGGAGACTTTTGGCAGGTTTAACCATTCCGTAAATGCACAGAAAATATTAGGTATGTTTGACTTTTATGGTCAAATATTTTCTGTACAACGTATCTAATATCTAATAACCTGCAGGTTTAAACCAACTGAATATTAGGTAGGTTATTTAACCGCAGCAAAAAAGAATATTTATTTTAGTTGGTGAATTGCTTAATTCACCATTGTCATTTCGATGTGTGAGGTAAGGTATTCTTTTTTAGGCTTTAGTATTCATGTTTTGGGCAACAATTTTAAAGCACTTACATGTTTGAAGTGATATGTTTATTAGTATGAAGAGCTTCATTGTCAGTTATACTGTTATTACTGCTAATTACGATAATGCTTGAATTAGTATGGGGTGTGCGTTTATACATGTTAACATGTAAACTTAGTCGTAAATTTTGTTAGTTCCTGCACACGTAGATAAATCATTAAAATTTTGAATTTCTGACGTTTATTTTATGGGAATAACATCATTAAAGACTGAAAGTTAGTTTCCGGGTTTAAATTCAGGAAGCATAATGAAAAATTATGGGTTTATTGACCAGCTGAGCATGGTGAAAGAGACAGGTGTTGAAACGGCCATTGTTTGAGCCAGGAAAGCATGACCACTTAAGTGTCCTAGTAACCAAATTCGTCACTATGATTGCTGAGAACATGCAGGCAATTCTTCCTGTGCTGATAGGTCCGATTGACCTATACGTACGTACTACGAAACGTATACGTATGTAATACGAAACGTATACCTACGTATAGGTCAATCTGACCTATCAGCACAGGAAGAATTGCCTACATGTTCTCAGCGATCATAGTGACGAATTTGGTTACTAGGACACTTATCTAGTCAAAGAAGTAATGGCTGTTTCAACACCTGTCTCTTTCACCATGATGCTGAGGTTAACGAATCTAATATTTCCACAGAAAAAAAGGGTGTAAAAGCAGTGTTTACACCCTTTCGAGGGTTAGGTGTACATATTTACACCTGTAAATATATAAATTGCAACCTTTAGTTTTAATACACTTATACACCGAATGTAGGATTGTGACGATCCGATATTCGGGGAAATTACCAAGTGATAATAACCTCGAAGTACCGACTAAATCACTAACTACTACGCGAGATTTGGAAGTGATAACTTGGTGTGTGGAAATTGTACGGAAACTCAGAGGGAAAATATACACATAACTTATCAAAACATAACAATATGAATTTATTAACAGAGCACTGACTAACAATTACTTATACAAATCTAAAGCCAGGAATAGTATACTATCGAACAGAATATAACAATATAGATACATGAGGGTGAATCTGAATTATGTCTATGTCTGGAATTCTATCTGTCATTCCTGGTTGGTCTGAAGTGGTTCTAACAGGATTAGGATGGAAGATTGATCCGACTAACGGTTGACTTTTGACTGTATTCGTCACAAGGTTTGGGCTGACATTGCCGAGTGACAATGTGTCCCAGACAGATGACGGTTGATACTCTGGCCATCTGACCAGAGTGTCG
>AFFK01019719.1:0-17183 GCA_000239455.1 Strigamia maritima | reverse complement strand
GTGCAATTTATTTAGGCTGTATGTGTTGTATCAGGTTGTCCTTGGGACATGTGATAAGTTGTTGTAATTATTTGTATTTATTTCACAGCCTAAGGTAATCATTTATTAGTGTTTGTTTACCTTAAGGTGATCAAAGTTGGAAATTGTATGATTTTATTGGTTTCCAGGATGTCTGTGATCAATCTAGATGTACACAGTCATCCTGAGTCTTATTTTAGGTAATAAGATCACAAATTATGACCAGTTTGTGATCTCTTGTCTTGTGAGCTATTTTTAGCCCACATGTCATAGTCTGGCTCCAGTCTGAGCACTTAGCTATGACATCTGGGTTCCAAGCTGTATGTTTGTATTTCCTGTCCAAGATGGCTGCAAATAAAGTGCCTCTCTTCTTGGTGTAGATTGTAGGACCTTTTAACCATATGTGTGAGTTTATTTTACTTTAAAAACACATAATACCGAGTGGTATTATAAGCAACAAGCAGTTGCAGCAGCCAAGGCCATTCTAAAGCAATTATTTCCACTCCATGCGGTCTATTAAGTGTCAAGGACAGACCAGTTGAGTGAAAATTCTCAAATTAAGGTCAGGGACCAAGTAAAGGACGCTGAACAAGATAGGCTATTCAGCGGAATCCTCAGAGCAATATTTCGTGCCGACTTTTCGGAGTGCGGGAATCGCGTCAACTTTTGGCCGCAGCCGGGCCACCGACTCCCGCCGGACGAATTCGGATTTCCCATCGAAAATCCAAAATTGGGAAAATTTTTCAACTTTTTGGAGTTTTACCTTTGGTCCATTCCACTGCGCGGACCATTTTAGGCCTTTGCCACCATAAGACCTCAAGAGTAATAACGACTTTAGTAGTGCCAGAACCAATGATTCCGGCCATTTTGATGCAAACTCACGACAAAGGGGGTCATTACGGCATCGAAAAGATGTACAATACCGTAATGGGCTTATATTATTGGCCAGGGGCATACAGGGACATTACAAACTATGTGGCGTCTTGTAATCAGTGCAATGCACGCAAGAAACCAGTTGGACGGGCCCCAATTCAGATTTTTCAACCTGTTGGCGTACCTATGGAACGCGTAGCTTGCGATGTGTTAGGCCCACTTAGAGAAACTCCGAGGAGAAACAAATTTATAGTGGTAGCTATCGACTATTTTAGCAAGTGGCCAGAAGCTGTGGCATTAAAGTTGCAAAATTCAGAGAGTATAATTAAAGCTCTCGAATCATCTTTAACAAGCAGACATGGCCCGTTGAAAACTTTATTGACTGACCAAGGGAAACCCTTTATTTCCAAACAGTTTAATGCATGGTGTAAAGAGTTAGGAATCAAACACGTTACAACGACTGCTTATCATTCACAATGTAACGGGCTTGTAGAAAGGTTTAATGCAACACTTGCGGCCACCTTATCACATATGCTTAGGGACACTCAGGCAGATTGGGATTTGCATATAGATTCAACTTTGATGGCTTACAGAATGGCAGTGCACAAAATCACTGGCCATTCCCCCATTTATTTGTTTACCGGCAGAGACCCATTTCAGTTTTATGAAATGTTTAAAGCGGCAGAATCCCAGAATTTAAATTTCGTATCGCAGAGAAGTGAGCGATTAGAGGCAGTGTTTAAAAGGGTTAAATTAGCTTTAGCGGCCCAAGCGCGTAAACAAAATGAAGATAGCTTAAAAAGCGCGCGTGATAAAAACATTCAAGTCGGCGACTTAGTTTTCCTTCACCAAATCAGAATTCCTGTAGGGGATAATAGGAAACTAGCGCAACCAAATACGGGACCTTTTAGAGTGACAGCACGCTTAAACGACGTAAATTACGAAATTAGATTACTAAATAGCCCAGATAAGTCCCAAATTGTCCATATAGACCGATTAAAGAAAATTGTTGAACCCAAAATTTATGCAGAAATGCAATTTGAGGAAGAGGAAAAGGAAGAATTTGAAAATGCAAATGAAACTTTATTATCGGATTGTGAATCCGAAGTTGAAGACGACGACGAAGTTTTTTCAGTTTTTAGGCCACCTCTCTTCCCTTACGTCCCACCTGTTGCAGTTCAACCACAGATCGAACCGGACAGACCGGTGGTCGAGCCCCAGCCAGTCGAAACCGACAATGGCACGGCAAACGACGAGACGCAAGGTGAACCAGAGCCAACACGTGTTAGACCTCGACGAAATATTAGGGTTCCCGATAGATACCAGGGTGGGGTGTCAGACCAACAATTAGATGCGTATACACGAAAGCAGAAACGCAAATAACAATAGTTTTTTTTTTTTCCCCTCATTTCTCCTTCTCTCTCACATCACCTTTCACTTTATTATCATTTAAAATTACCGCCAAACCACACATTTTATAAGAATCACAGTAGAACTACTAAATTAAAAAGGGAAAATTAATCTTTATTAAAATAATAGAAAAACAAAAATAGAAGTTGAAAAAAGTTAAAGTCGCTTCACGACTCGGCAAATTCTTTTAAAAATGCCATCTTCCGATTTGCGAGGCAGAGATGAAATTATACGCCTCTAGGGGAGGATAGTTGAAAAATTCCCAGTCATTTTTCGTGTAGGGAAAGTCTTTGGGCAGTCCACGCCGAATCTTTCGGTAAAACCCAAACAGTTCCTTTCGAAACGCGCAAACGAAGCGGATCGTTTCTTCCGCCTGAAAAAGACAGCGATACACTGTCATCGGCTCCAACTGTCGGGAGTCAAGCGACTTCATGTCCCCATACAGAGCGCTGGCATTTCGGTAGCCGTCAAGGAACTCCTTGTCCATTAGGACCCGGGCACGTTCCGATTGTAGGCGTAGTTCTGTCAACTTCCCGCTCATCTCCCGTATCCCTTCCTCGGTGAACACCACAACCTTTTTGGACGACATATTACACGGAAAATCAGGATAAATCGGTTCAGGATCTAAAGGAAAGCTAGCTAAAGTCAGTAAGAATTGAGATTATGGTTTAGGACTTTTCAATTCCGCGCTTATGTACGCGTGTTAAAAGGGTTGCGACGTATGGCGGACCAATCGTCGCGTATGGGTTTTTCGGCCAATCAGAAGGTTTTTCCCCATTTTATCAGCACGCGACATTCGCGTAACGTCTACGCAACAAATGGCGACAGGTTTTATCGATTCATGATTTTTTATTTTATACAACTGGTGAGAATTTGATCTCGGTTTTTTTTAGTTTTTGTGTTTTTTTTTCTTTTTCGGTCTGTTTAATGCCTGGAAAGCCAGTGAAGCAGCGAAATGACATAGCAACAGACACAGATCGAACCTTCAAATTCCAACTTGCTAGTATGGACATTGCATTTTATTAAAATTTTTCTTTTTATTATTCTTCAAAATTTTGGCAAATACTTTACATCTTTCAATTTCTCGTGTATCACATTGGATCTAATTCTTCATTTCAGAGCTTAAATCGGAAATTATACAGGAAATGACGGAATGGTGCTAATATGTCTTGCCTTTACAGATAACAAAATCGAATTTTGAGCAAAACTAATTTTTATTTTTTCAGTGAATTCACCTTTAAATCTCTTTTAATTTTAAAATTTCTTTTTTTCAAAATGTTTTCTTGTAATTTTTATTCCATCTTTATTCAAATGGCACACATGTCTTTCTTTTTTTCTTCAACTTGCTCGTAGTTTGATTCCTTTAAAAATAAACGTTATGGTCGGGGGACAATAAACTAAGGATGGAGGGTTTGTGGCATAGATTTGCCACATTCACGCTAGGCGGCGCCACTTAAAACGCGACTGCCGGACTGTAACGTCCAGCAAATGTGCACTTCCGGTCAGCACGTTATAAAAGCGCGAACAAACCGACAATCCCCGCCATTCCTGATCCATCCGAGAGTCCGCCCTTAGCGACATCGCTATTGTTGACGGCCACCGCGTGTCAGCCGACAAAACACGCGGTGTAAAGAAGAGAAGCCGATTTAAGTCCCCGACCGCATCCGAAAATTTGCGCGCTCCATTTGAAATTGGTTTTGAATGCCGAGCCACACCGTAAGAGAAATTGATTGAATTTGTGTTTGCCAAATTTATTATTCATGTTAGGATTAGTTATTTTAATAAAAGCGTTCAATTCAAATTTCAATTGTCTGTGTCTTTGTTCCAATCCATCGCGCACGCGGAGAACCGATAGAATTAAATAATTAGATAAATAATCCACTATACGATCAGAAATAAATAATAAATTGCAGTTTATTAATTTAATACAAAATGAGAATATGCCACAGTATCTCAAGTCACTTGACTTGAATTGCCTGACTCCTTCCCCTTTGTATATACAATTTTCATTAAGTATCATGTTTATTTTTGGTTAAAATCAGTGTAAATTTAAATCATCTTTTTATATAACTTTTTAGAATTAAGTGTCAAATTATGTTTGTCAATTTATTTTCCTCGTTAGTAAGAGACCCAACATTCTCAAGTAAGACTATTGGGCCAATTATCAAAAGAATTTGTTATTTTTAAGTTTATCCTTTTAATTTTATAATCTTAATGTACAGTGTTCCCGTTTGTTTTGTTTATTTGGGTCTCGTCAGGTCGAAGAGACTCAAATAATAAAATTATTTTTCTATTTTTCACTCAATCTTCATCATATTTTCCGGCAACTCGTACTAATGAATACGAGTGACTCCATTTTCAATAATATTCGAATAAGGTTTGTACTATTTTATTAGTTCAAAAATTAATTGAATACATGACTAAATCTATAAGTATCATTACGGAGTATTTAAGGTAACTAAATGTTCACAGTGGATTCTTCAAAGATGGATACGATCAAAATGTCACGTGACTTTCTGATCCACCTATATGGACGAATTTCCTTCTTCGGATCATATAGGAAATATATTGATATTATTAAATATTAATATAAGGGACATTAGTAGAATAAATGAGGTTGTTTACCGGATTCGTGTATACCTTCATTCCGATATTCGGATGAATATGCTTTGCGCGCGAGTCATTTGTCTCACGCATAAAGCGGGGTGATGTGTGACGGTCGAATCTCGGCAATTACCTTATTATTCTACCACTAGATGGCGCGGACTACTATGTCGCGCCATATTCAAATAAAGTCTATTTATGTTGCCTAGTTTTGGTTTCATGCTTAGCTTAATAATATTTGACCAGTAAATATTTCATAAGTGTGTTCATATTATGAATTATGGCGAATGATAATATTGTATATTATTATTCTAACATGGGAAGTTATCTTGAGATAGGAATTTACTGTGGTCCGTTGACCACGATACTTCCTCTCTTTGGTATGTAGAGGGGAAATTGATCACACCTGTGACCCATTTCTCCCCATAGTGGACGCTCCCATGAGTTGTACTGCTGTCCCATTGGACACAGTCCGACCTCCTGGGGAATGTCCACTATATAAGCCCGTGTAGAGCTCAGTTCCAGTGCCCCTAAAGTTACTTAAAGATATATTTATATGTTGCTGACCGTTACTTGCATTTATGTGGTACAAAAAGCTTTGTTGCTACGAGCCGGCGGGTGCAAAACCGTAAAGACCGCAGTAGTCGTGGCATTTATGTCACGGAAGCCTATATACCACAAAAATACATTTCAACCTAAGCACATGTATTGACACATCGGTGAGTGGTTTTAGTGGGACTTGACAGTTATTGACCACTCTACTCTCGGTTGTAATAATGATTCCTGAACGCATGTTACGATGCGGAACGTCGATCTTCGACTTAGGCGATGCCTATCGCGAAGTAACACTCATCTGTGCTCTTTCTCCGGTATTTATAGTATCGTTATGTCTCGTTATCGAGCGATACGGTGAAATCACCGTATCCTCGGTTGTTGTTTGTCTGGGAACCGTGTTACCCGACCCGGTCGGCCCAAACTTTGTGACGACTAAGAAAGTCAACCATTAGGCGGATTGATGGATTCCCTTTCCTTTAGAACCACTTAGGATACCAGAAACGGAAGCTAGAAGTCTCGTATATTTGTATTAGTTATTATATTGTAAAAGTAGCCCCTAATGTTCATAGTTATCATATATATATGTTCCTCGGTATATTTAATGTTATCTGTTAATGTTCATATTAAATATTGTCATGATTTGAGAATCAGGTCTCCCTTTTATTCATAGTTTGTATTGCAATTTTCCCACGTTTAGTGCGCACCTTATCTCGGCTAGATTCTGTTTGTAAACGCCCTCTCCTCGTGGTCACTGTCACTAGACAATGCCCTCGGAGAAATGACCGTCACAATCTAAAGGTGACGTGTGTGATAATCATGTGTTGTTATGATTATCACACCTTTTGTACTGATAATGAGTGTTTTGTGCCTTATGGCACATGTTTTCCAATTTTGTAGTGAGTTTATACCAAAATGTGACTGTATTTATCTTTTGTGTATGTCATCTGCAAAGATTTTGATGTAGCAGACGACATACAATCAGAGTCTCATGTGATTGCCAACAGGTGGTGTTTTAATAGTGTATTATCACCTTTTGTCAATCACTCGGTTGTCTGTCTTTCACCAAGTCAGGTGATGTGCACCACCTTTTAAGTGAGCCAAGATGGCTGTGTGCATGACAGCATGTCATGAGTTTGTTTCAACTTACTTTTATTGGAATAAATCTTCCGTAAGTTCTTTGTTTGCTTTTTAAACATTGTTTGGACTTGTTTGTTGTCTTGAGCATCAGAAACGGCACTGGGAACTCCAGTTTCCATTTGGAGTTAGGCAGCAAAGCCGCGGAACGAGGTTGTGCGCATTTCATTACTTTCGAGCGTGTACGAACCTCGCGTATAAGTTCGGCCGTGTCCGGTGGCCCGCGTGCGGAGAGAAAATCGGCATTTTCCATCAAAATTTCAAAACGTGTTTTTTGCGAGTTTCTGGAGTTTCGTCCACATTTATAGGGTGTGAGCGATGTTTTGGACCCAGGACCTCACAATGGTAGCAGAGGATGGTTCGATAGGCCTAACCACACACCTATTTCGTGCCTAAATGCCCCGAAGATCAATGGTGGGGCTAATCATTGTCTGGAGTCAATTATCTTTAAGGACGCCATCTTGGATGTGAAGAGAGTAGTTCGAGAGTTTTTCCATACCTTTTTGGACATTTTTGTGCAACGAGACCGTTAGCACAAATCCGGGAAGTTATCACCGAGGTTGCAACGAGTTATCGCATGTTTAAGCTGTTTTTTGTTTTGATAACTGCGGAGGACATCTTATTGATTTTTTTGGAACGAAGTAAAAGGTTCCTGCGAGGTTTATTTGGTCAAGGCGACGTGGTACGAGTTAAATTGCCCCAGGATCCACATGGGGCAACGTACAGTGAGAATAAATCAGTTTATTTGTTCTCGAGTATTTTTCTGACCTGTTTTTCATTTTTTTAGTGTTTCAAATCGCCGTAATGAGCAAGGATAAATACAGTTCAGCGGCGATTCGAATCGAACTAGTCGACAAAGTGAATTACGACAGTTGGAAACTCAACATAAAACTGTTGTTAGAAGAGTTTGACCTCTTCTGCTTTACGGTTAACACGGGATCAGCTACACCCTTAACAGTGGGTGCAAAGGACGAGGGAGTGAAGAAATTTAACAAGAGGAAACTCAAATCTCGCGCCATATTGATCCAAAGTATAGCAGAAAGACACCGAAGGGCGGCAGACAAGCATCAAACTACGAGAGAAGTTTGGGATCACCTTCGATCAGTTTTTGAGCCGTCATCAAGAGCGCGGAAAGCTCTTTTGCGTGAGAAGTTTCATTCATTACGCATAGAACCAAGTGAAGCCATGGATGACTTCATTGAACGTGTCGACACGGCGACCAAGGATCTGGAGTCAGTCCAAGTTAAGATAGCCGACGACGAGAAGGCGTTCATGCTACTTAACCGATGTGGTACGGAGTACGAGACGCAGCGCCAGATGATATATCAGTGGGAGTTGCAAAATCGGGCAAAGGTAGCACGATATCTCCTGTGAGTAGATCTTTCAGAATCTCAAAGGCTTTTTTACATTTTGGTGTCCATGTGAAATTATTCCACTTTTCCTTTTTATGTTGTACAAAGAAAGGTTTTTGTATTGAATTCAAGTCTTTAATTAAAAGTGCATAGAACCCAACCATTCCAATAAAACGCTGAAGTTGTTTCAAAGTTTTAGGGGCAGGGTAATCCAATATTGCTTGGATTTTGGTGTCGTTAGCTGTATATTTGCCAGCAGACACTGTAAAGCCTAAAAAGTCAAGTTGTTCTGCACAAAAGAATGATTTTGTTGGGCTTGCTTTTAGATTTTTTGCATCTAAACTATCCAAGATTTCTGTAATATGTTGTAAATGTTCATCGAACATTTTACTAAAAATAATGATGTCATCTAGGTAAGCCAAGGCAAATTTACCTTTAATGTCACCCAAGACTTGGTCCATCATTCTCTGAAAAGCAGATGGTGCATTGCACAATTCAAAGGGCATTCTTGTATATTTGAATGTTCCCTCAGGTGTCGAGAAAGCAGTTTTATTTTGATCCTCTTCACTTAATTCGATTTGGTGATAACCCTTTGTTAAGTCTAAACTTGTAAAGAAATAGCTACCTCCAAGAAAACCTAATATCATAGATATTGTTGGCATAGTGTACACATCTTTAATAGTTTGCTTATTTAGCCACCTAAAATCGATGCACAATCTGTAAGTACCGCCTTTTTTGGTGACAATTACAGTTGGATTTCTATATGGGCTCTCACATGGCACAACAAATCCGTCTTTAATTAAAGTGGCCGTGAGTTGGTTTAGTAACTCAGTTTTTGCAGGGTTGCAAGGCCGCTCTTTACATTTGAATCGTTTCGCGTCACCAGTTGGAATTGTATGCTCCAAATCTGGATGACAACCAGCGTTTTCATCAAAAGTAGTTTCATACTTTTTGATCAATTTGCAAAGTTTTTCATATTCTTTGCCTTGCAATTTGCATTTTGATAGCAAATGCTTTGTTAAATCTTCTAGATTCATTTTGGGTTCTTTCTCAATATGGAGCTCTTTTTCGAATTTATTGAGAATTGCTGCTGCCATGTCGGCTGCAGAAGGTGGATGTTCGAATGGGAACTGATCCTCATCGAAATCTATATGCCACCAACGTTTTGAGGGCATTGAAATAACTATTCCATTTTCCTCCATCCATGTTCCTCCTAAGAGTAGATATTTGGATGCTGAGGGAAGGTCTTGAACTCTGGGTGAACATTGTGACGGTCTCGAATCCCGTAGTTTGATTAACTGTAACTATGGTGCACTGAGTGTACCAAAGTCACAGCAGAATAAATACATACATGAATAAAGTGAGTTTATTTAATGTTTGGAATGAGAGATGAGAACTAATAGTAGTTAAGTAGATTCTATGAGTTTACTTAGAGACTATTGTACAAGTATCTGTACATGGTCAAGGTATGACCAAAAAGAGCACTAATGCGACCTTAATGGTTATTTCCAAATAATATAATATTTGTGGTAAACCATAGAGTTAATTATGCTTGTATTTTATCACTGAACCCTGATTGAAATATGAAATATATTTCAATAATGGATAATATTATATAATATCAGTGATAAGAGGATTATGATGAGATAATCCGATAGGAGATGAGTCATGATGGAATGTTCATCATGGCATCATTCTCTAATATCAAGTATCCTTGATACTAGAGAATGATGCCATGATGAACATTCCATCATGACTCATCTCCTATCGGATTATCTCATCATAATCCTCTTATCACTGATAAGGAGATATAAAAAGCCGTGCAAAACAGGAAGTAGAGCTTTTTGCGGATTTGACATTGATACTGATACTGACCTATGATTATTTGCCTTTGTGCTTGATTTACATTGTAATAATAAAGTCTTTGGCACCTCTGATTTATGAGGCAAATATGAGGCCAGTGAAATCAGTTATGCATCTGCTTATATACCCGCTTACGCGGTATACACCAGATGGCTGCCGAGATCGAGTGACCAGTGGGCAAGATAGCCGGACTACGGTCGACAGGACCTTCATGTCCGTAACATACTTGGTAGCTTTGAACACGCAGCACAGGACCTGGCCGAACCTGTGAGTAAAATAATGTCTGTGTTGTTTTTCTCTCCTTTCATGGCCCGGGGCCCCTCTTGTGAAGTAATGCATCGTGCAAGATGCGGAATCGCGGCATCGGTCCCCTCGAGGTCAATGGCGCACACAAAGTTCTTTAGCCGCCATAGGTCATCGCGTGGTCTGTAACCCTTCTGGACCCTAAGCCGCCGTGTAATTGGAATGGTGTAAACCATTGGTGGGAACCATTTGCACCTCTTTTCCTGGGTCAAAATTTAATGTCTTGGAGACGACATGGGTTGGTCTAAAGTTTAGGTCAACTCATGTTAGCTTTGTGACGACCATATTGCAAAGTCAACGTCGATATTTGGATCGCTAGGACTAATTTCTCCAACGTGCTCGCTAAACCACGTGGTGGATTTGTCGTAAGATATTTATTCAAGTTTAACAATAAAGTAATTTAAACCTAAAAACTAGTGTTAATATATTTTGATCGAGACTCATTGTGACTTTATCTTGGTACAATATGCATTTTAGGCGGTAGTATCGTGTTAAAATTGCGACTGGAATTGATATAACGGACGATATATATCGATGGCCAAGTCACCCCGTCACAACATAAGAGAAATGAGAAATATGTAAAATCAACTAACCATTTGACTGTAATTCCAAACTGTCACGAAAATTTTCTTTCTTTGCAGACACTTGACATAGGTGCATTGACTGATGAAGGAGCTGTTAAGAAAGCAAAAAGAAAACAAAACTGGAAAATGAAGCAAAAAACTGTACTTTTGCAACGAGTTAATGGATTGAAACACTGGAAAATGACAGAAACGAGCCAATTGTGGCATTCTAGAATGGGGCACCTCAACATGAAACTCTTAAAGAAATTACAGGGGAAAACCCATGCGATTTTAGATTGGAAAATGCTGATTTTACAGATGACAATGAATCCAGAGACTGTCAAACTTCCGGAATAATGCATCCAGAGCCTTCAAATTCGAAAATTGAAGATAATTTGACCATTAAGCCACTGAAGTTGCTGAAAATGGATTTATGGGGTCCATCTGAGACGACATCATATGACGGGACAAGTTATATGCTCACCTTAACGGATGAAGCAACCCAGTATTCATGGATATACATGCTAGAAAAGAACACTGATTTATTTGACACTTTTAAAGATTTCAAGGCCAGCATAGAGTAACTGACCAACTTGAAAGTCGAAGAAATTGAGTTCAACTGAGAGAGAGATAATTGTTCACAAGAATTTGAACAATTCCTGTTTAATGAAGAAATTTGGACAAATCCAGCCACATTAGACACGAATGGAGTCGCCTAACGATTGAATAAGAAATGTCACAAAAATAATGGATGAAAATGGATTTCCAGATGAACTTTGGGCTGAAATAGCGCATTCACTCATTTATTTAAGAAATAGATCTTCAATTTCAAAAATACAACACCGTATAATAAATGGTACCATAGAAGATTATCACTCTGACATGTCCGACAATTAGGCAGCATATGTCGTGCCCGAGTTTCAACTGTTAATCGCCTTGACATAGCAGAAGATCATACAGATTCAGTTTGGAACGGCATTTTGGTCGGATACAGCAAGGATTTGCAAGGACATCGAATTTGGAATCCGAATACGTTAGAAGTTTATGAATTACGACGTGTAAAAATATATGAAAATGAAATTTACGTGAATTTTGCAGCAAAACCAGCAAAAATTATTGAAAATTTGCAGCAAATTCCAATTAGGAAATTTCAGCAACAGAAGGAACATTCTGAGAAATTATTCCAAGAATGGACAACTGGATGGATGAGAAATTTAAGTTCCGGATACAGTTCGAGTATCTCTGCATCAACTATTAAAGATAACAGACAAATGATGACTTCTACATTGTCGAAAAGGATAGCAATTGAAGTAGCGACATCGCCACCGATGCTATACTGCCGATAGAGCAGACGACATTGAAATGCTGACGAGACTGGATTCGATTTTGTGTCAATCAGATTTGGAAGATGTAGGATATGCACCAAAACTACAATTGTTAAAGAAAATTGAATCCAAAATATCGTCTAATACGACAAGTTATCGCATAAGGCTGAAAAGCCTGACAACAGCACCAAAGATGCGTATGGAAGAGTTTCACTTTGATAACAAAACTTTAAGTGCAGATACTATTCTGAAATCTTTGATTGTTGATGCGAATGTAGTGAATGGAGCAAAGTTATTACTGACTTCACAATTGCTGACATTCCTTGAGGAAGAAGACAATTCTAAAGCATTGAATCAGCAATCCTTGCATTACTATACTCCGAATGAAAGTATTGTCCAAAGATTGACGGGTCAGTATGCAAATTGAACCTGTGAAAAGTCTATAGTACAATATGACCATACAAAAGGTCAAGTTGCAGTCTGTATAGTATTTGAATAGTATTGCTTTATTACTAATTTCTTATTCATTTTTGTAGAATTTAACTCATTGATATGATAACTGTGTGGAATTAGGAAGGTTTCTCATGTTATTTACCGTTGGTTTTATTATCTAAACATTTCTTCCTCGCGGAGGAGATGTTGGAGACATCGGAAGTTGCAAGCAGCAAAATATTTATTTTGAATTTATTTTCCTAAATTTATTTATTAATTTATGAGTTTAGTTAGCTAGGAATCAAATGTTAAATTTATTTCTACTGTTTGATTTGGATTTATTTATTTGAGTTTATATGAGTTAATTGTTTTGTTATCTCAGGTGTAAAATAGCAGATGACATGTTTAGTTATTGTGATTGATTACTTACTTCTGTATGATTTTTATTTATAGTACTATTTGTGTACGTCAACCGCTGTGTTAGGCCTGCTGCAGCTGACGAGGGTTTGGCAGCGACCGTGCCATTAGCAACCAGTGCCATTGATTATTGCACTAAGTAGTACATGAACAAGAGGCAGCTGAGCGCTACACCAGGAACCATAGAAATTGTCAAGTTAAGCAAATGAACCATCCAACATTGCAGACAGAAGATCTAATGAGCGCGCAGCAGGTCAGCAAGATGACAGCGCGAGATTGTGTATTACACACGGTGAGAGTAAGTACTGATGAAAGTTTAAAGTCAACACCGAAATTAAAATCCTACTTAACGAGATTTGATGAGTTGTCCGTCATGCAGGGTGTATTAGTATGGGGGAAATGTGTAGTTGTCCCCAATGTGTTGAGACCAAAAATGTTAAAGCTTCTATATGAAGGACACCCCAGCATAGTTGTCATGAAAAGGCGGGCCAGATATTATACATGATGGCCTGGTATGGATACGAAAGTAGGTAGTTTGGTGATTAGGTGTGTCGTTTGTGCTGTTAACCAAAATAAACCATCTTATGAAACACCAAATGCGTGGCCGAGAGCAGAGTTGCCATGATTGCAAGTCCATTTGGGCTTGGCAGGGCCCATAAATGATGTTAATTGTCGTTGATGCTTATTTGGTTGGAATTGAGACAGATGAGGATGGCTACTGCGGCGTACACTATAAGGACTATAAGGTCGATTTTTTTGATGTTTGGCCTATTAGAGTTTTTGGTCTCAAATAATGACCTACAATTTAATGCTAAAGAATTTGTGCTATTTTTAAAGAAAAATGGTGTGGACCAAGTTTTTTCCCCTCCTGACCATCCCCAGTCTAACAGGATGACAAAGCGAGCGGTGAGGTGGACCAAGAAAAAGCTGAGAAAACTAAAAGAAAGAGATTTAAAACTTAGATTAAATTGTAAACTAAATCTTTCGCTACTTTCGAAACCAAGTCAAGATTTAAAACTTAGAGTGATTTTTATTTGCTAAGACTGAGATTATATACATTTAGAAAATAAAAGTAGATAAGATAAGGTTACTGCTTCTTGATTCGCTAATTGAGTGGTCACGTATACGTGACCACGATCGCTACGCCCCCTATCGTGTCCTTCTTCCCAAAAATTCCACATTCGACCATCCGACTATATGAGTCGCGAGGACCCACGCTCACACATCGTCGTCCTCCGACTCGTACTCGCTATTTTCGCTTTCTCCTACGTCGTCCGTGACTTCCCACCTTTTTAATTGGTCTACTGACGCCGTCACTTTGTATTTTGGTGGGTTTTCAAAACTCTGAATCTCGTAGACCGTTTCTGAGATTTTCCTTCCGATTTTAAGTGGCCCACGATATAGACTTGACAACTTTCCAGCTTTTCCTTGTATCGTGATTGCTTTTCTACGTACTACGACGACTTCTCCTTCTTTAAATTCTTTATTCGGTCCTCGGTGGCGGTCAAATGCTGCCTTTTGCCGAATTTGCGCTTTTGATAAAGACTCATGCGCTTCGTCCCGTATTTCGTTAAATCGAATCTCTTCCTCTTCTGCGTCTGCAATCGCCATTGCTGCTAACTTTGGTTCCACGATTGTTCGTGGTTGGAACCCGAATAAAATTTCCATCGGTGTTTTTCCGGTGCTCCGATTTACACGAGAATTTAGCGCTACTTCCACATTTTCCAAAAATCTTGCCCAATCGCTTCCGTCCTCTTTTACCGTATATCCTGCTAACATTGGCACGAGTGTTCGGTTCATTCTTTCGACTTGCCCGTTAGCTCGGGGGTTTTCCGTCGATGTTACAATGTGCTTAATTTCCAAATCTTCGCATAATTCAGTGAATAAACTATTTTTAAACGCTGTTCCTCGGTCCATAACTATTCTCGTCGGAATCCACATTTTTGCGCAAAGTTCTCGCAATTTCTTGCACGTTTCGATTGCGCTCGTTGATCGCACCACTCGCAAAAATGTAATTTTTGAGTAATTACACGTTGCGACCAGTACGTGTCGAAACCCATTGCTTCTCGGGAATGGTCCTACGTGGTCCAAATGTACCGTATGCCACGGTGTTTTCTCCCGAATAATTAGATTGAGTGCCCCGGGTCGTCTTCCTCCTGGTTCTTTGAACATTAGGCAGTTTACGCACGACCCAATGATTCCTTTTACGAATTTCCTCATGCGCGGGAACCAGAATCGCTTCAAAATCGCGTTAATCGTTCCGTCAACCGCTGGATGTGCGTACGATTCGTGTATTTCTTGTGTCGTCTGTCGCCGAATTGATTTTGGCAAATACATCAACGTCCTCGACCCATCTTTCCCTTTCTCTTTCAAAACAAAACACACGTGGCAATTTTTTAGTACGAATTTCGCCATTTTTTGCCTCATTGGTTCGTCGATATCTCCGCCCAACAACGCTTCTCGAATCGATTTGCACTCAGGGCCACTTTCCTGCGCCGCTT
Source organism: Strigamia maritima (assembly GCA_000239455.1). Taxonomy (NCBI): domain Eukaryota; kingdom Metazoa; phylum Arthropoda; class Chilopoda; order Geophilomorpha; family Linotaeniidae; genus Strigamia; species Strigamia maritima. Next base: position 1,833 of record AFFK01019719.1, on the reverse strand, counting down.
CTAGCCAGTCACCTCCAATTAATTTTATTTGGTTTACGTGAAATCGTCTCATAACCTCGTCTAATTCGGTGTCTGTATTTCGATTAACTTCCGCATTTCTACTTAACGCGTCAACGTGTCCCATCATTAGTCCTGGTCGATGGATAGTCTTGAAATCGTATTCGGACAATAAAAGTACCCATCTGCCGATTCTCGGCGTCAACTTTTTCTTTTTAACCCGTATCGAACTGCCTCGCAATCGGTGACGATTGTGAATTCTCCTCCGTATACGTACATTCGAAACTGTCCCACTGCCCAAACTACCGCTAATAATTCTAACTCGGTGGAGTGGTATCGTTGTTCACAATCCGTTGTTGTTCGACTCGCATAGATCACCGGATGTAAAATTCCCTCTTCATCGTACTGCATCAATGCAGCCCCTAACCCTTCTTGCGACGCGTCTGTGTGAATTTCACACTTCTGTGTATTATTAAAAATTTTCAAAATTGGCGCCGAAACTAATTCGACGATCAAATTTTCAAAAGCTGATTTACACTCGCTGCTCCAATTAAAAATCTCGTTTTTCTTCGTTAATCTCGTTAATGGTTTGGTTTTTGTCGCGTAATGTAGAAATAAAACGTCGAAAATACCCGCAAAGACCTAAAAACTTCTTACTCCTCTAACATCAACTGGAGTTGGGAAATTACGAATGGCGCTCGTTTTTTCCAACCCTGGTTTTAACCTTCTTTTGTTAAACGCAGCCCCAAAAATTTACTTCACTGCATAAAAAGTGACACTTATTTAATTTTAGCGTTAATTTCGATTTTCGTATTTCCTCAAATATTTCTTCTATCGTTTTTGCCCCAGTCAACAAATCATCCATATATCGTCGTGATATTCCGCGCGGAAGATGGCCGAATGCCATTTCCATCATTCGATTGAACACAAATGGCGCGTTCACAAGCCCGAATGGCATGCGCGTGAACTGCCATTTATTCGACATTGTCGAAAACGCAGTTTTTTCTTGCGCTTCGGCAGTTAGTTCAACCTGATAATAACCCGCTGCTAAGTCAAATACAGAGAAAATCGTCCACTCGTGTGTCCCATCGAATATTTCCTCCATTCGAGAACACGGGAAATGTTCCTTAATTGTTACTTCGTTCAAAAATCTAAAGTCGATACATATTCGGATTTCCCCGTTTCGTTTTCTTACTACTACAATCGGGCTATTAAATGAACTACTAGATTTTTTAATAAAACCTGCCTCTTCTAATTCCCTAATCATTGTGTCTATTTCTTTCTGCTGCGCCGCCGAATATGGATACCGACGTAAATTAATAATTTTTGATGACGCTAATTCGATCTCCATTTTTAAGTTTTCAAATTTTCCTACTTCTAATAAATTTGTTGCAAAGCAATCTCTAAATTCATTAATTAATTCTACTAATTTACGCGCATTTTCTGAAGATACCCCTTCCCCTACACTAATATCTTTTAACAAAATTTCTGACCTGCCCTCCGCTGCAATTTTTCTAACTTCGCTGCATTGCAGTGATGGCGCGTCGAAAAGCTCTACGACTCGTCCGATTTTTCGTCCTTTGTTGATTTGTACTGCCGCTGCTCCCTGATTTACCACAGGTACTCGTATACAACCGTTTTCCACGCTCGTAATTCCCTCCATTACTTCTAACCCGTCGATTTGCGATAATTCTTGTTGTAAATATACGATTCCGTTGTCGAATTTTTCCACTTTCATTTCGATGAAATTAATCGAATGCGCTTCCACAACGGTTTTCTCGTCGGCTACTAATTTTCTCGGCTTAGTTTCGCGAATTTTCGGCTCGATTGTTTGCA
>JH431584.1:319330-388653 GCA_000239455.1 Strigamia maritima | reverse complement strand
TTTTCAGAAGACATCAATAAGTGGATTTTTCAGAAGACATCAATAAGTGGATTTTTCAGAAGACATCAATAAGTGGATTTTTCAGAAGACATCAATAAGTGGATTTTTCAGAAGACATCAATAAGTGGATTTTTCAGAAGACATCAATAAGTGGATTTTTCAGAAGACATCAATAAGTGGACTGAATATAAACTTTTTTCTTACTATTTTGCAATAGTGTAATTATTTTTGGTTGGTATGTTTATTATGTATTATTTTTGGTTGGTATGTGTATTTTGTATACTCTGTTGAGCAGAAAGTTAAATTCTCTGGCAAGTTTTGCTAGCTACAGTAACTTTGACCCCCCTTCGTTTACTGGACGTCCTCGGGACTCCAGTTTACACTCCCTTCCGTTTAATGGACGTCCTCGGGACTCCTGCTTACGTGACCTTTTGTTTCCTCCTACTCTTGGTGACCCTAGACTACGAAATTGGCATAGCCAGACTTGTCACAGACTCTATCGATCTGCTCAATATAAACTTTTCTCACTATTTTGTATTATTTTTGGTTGGTATGTTTTTTTTTGTATTATTTTTGGTTGGTATGTGTATTTTATATTATTTTTGGTTGGTATGTGTATTTTGTATACTCTGTTGAGCAGAAAGTTAAATTCTCTGGCAAGTTTTGCTAGCTACAGTAACTTTGACCCCCCTTCGTTTACTGGACGTCCTCGGGACTCCAGTTTACACTCCCTTCCGTTTAATGGACGTCCTCGGGACTCCTGCTTACGTGACCTTTTGTTTCCTCCTACTCTTGGTGACCCTAGACTACGAAATTGGCATAGCCAGACTTGTCACATACTTTATCGATCTGCTCAATATAAACTTTTCTCACTATTTTGTATTATTTTTGGTTGGTATGTGTATTTTGTATACTCTGTTTGAGCGGAAAGTTAAATTTTCTGGCAAGTTTTGCTAGCTACAGTAACTTTGACCCCCCTTCGTTTACTGGACGTCCTCGGGACTCCAGTTTACACACCCTCCCGTTTAATGGACGTCCTCGGGACTCCTGCTTACGTGACCTTTTGTTTCCTCCTACTCTTGGTGACCCTAGACTACGAAATTGGCATAGCCAGACTTGTCACAGACTCTATCGATCTGCTCAATATAAACTTTTCTCACTATTTTGTATTATTTTTGGTGGTATGTTTTTTTTGTATTATTTTTGGTTGGTATGTGTATTTTGTATACTCTGTTGAGCAGAAAGTTAAATTCTCTGGCAAGTTTTGCTAGCTACAGTAACTTTGACCCCCCTTCGTTTACTGGACGTCCTCGGGACTCCAGTTTACACTCCCTTCCGTTTAATGGACGTCCTCGGGACTCCTGCTTACGTGACCTTTTGTTTCCTCCTACTCTTGGTGACCCTAGACTACGAAATTGGCATAGCCAGACTTGTCACAGACTCTATCGATCTGCTCAATATAAACTTTCTCACTATTTTGTATTATTTTTGGTTGGTATGTTTTTTTTGTATTATTTTTGGTTGGTATGTGTATTTTGTATTATTTTTGGTTGGTATGTGTATTTTGTATTATTTTTGGTTGGTATGTTTATTTTGTATACTTTGTTGAGCAGAAAGTTAAATTTTCTGGCAAGTTTTGCTAGCTACAGTAACTTTGACCCCCCTTCGTTTACTGGACGTCCTCGGGACTCCAGTTTACACTCCCTTCCGTTTAATGGACGTCCTCGGGACTCCTGCTTACGTGACCTTTTGTTTCCTCCTACTCTTGGTGACCCTAGACTACGAAATTGGCATAGCCAGACTTGTCACAGAATCTATCGATCTGTTTTTTGTATTATTTTTGGTTGGTATGTGTATTTTATATTATTTTTGGTTGGTATGTGTATTTTGTATACTCTGTTCAGCAGAAGTTAAATTCTCTGGCAAGTTTTGCTAGCTACAGTAACTTTGACCCCCCTTCGTTTACTGGACGTCCTCGGGACTCCAGTTTACACTCCCTTCCGTTTAATGGACGTCCTCGGGACTCCTGCTTACGTGACCTTTTGTTTCCTCCTACTCTTGGTGACCCTAGACTACGAAATTGGCATAGCCAGACTTGTCATAGACTCTATCGATCTGCTCAATATAAACTTTTTTCTCACTATTTTGTAATAGGTGTAAACTAATTTTTTCTTGAGGTTTTTTGTAGCTGTGGCCATTGTGGCATCAATCCTAATTACAGACATTTTAGTTAATTTTGAATTCCTCCTCTTTTACCACTTGGTAAGAGGGTGAGTACTGTGGAGTATTGACTCCACTAGGAAATTAAATAGACTTCTGTAGATTTATGTAATATTTAAACAATGGCCGCATCTTTTTCCTCTGTGGTGAATCAGAAAACAATAGAAATAAACAGTTTCTGTGACCAGGGCTCCTCTCCTCCTTTGGAATTTAGAGTTGAGTTCCAAATAAGAACTTCTCTCTATTCCAGGCTGATGTTATTAAAATATCAAATAACAAGAATCAAGATATAAATGGCCCAAGACTAACAAATCAATGAGAACAAATTTCGTTTTTTTGGAAGAAAATTTGATCTAAACCATTAAAAAACACATTGAATTGTATCAGAGTTAAATCGATTGTACAACGATTTGTATACAATCGTTATTACGACTTCTACAAGTAGTAAGAACGACTGGATTTTTTTAACTATGCCACACCACCAATAGGGATCGGTACTTACCAACTTTTGAATGAAATTTTTTGTAAAAAAAAGATAAATGAATACAGATGTTACAAGCAACTGGACTTGCCAAAATCTATAAAAAATCTATAAATCCGAGTATAAATCATATTAATGGTTTATGGAATATGCGATATGCCAAAACATTTTCCAGAAGTATAAGCATAGTATATAGAGAGGTATAAGTAAGTATATTAAGTCACTTTGAATTTATTTCTAATATAAGGTTGTTTATGAATTTTTAACCATGATTTTTGTCAAATGGTAAAATTTTTCTAAAAAAAATTATGCTTTTCGCCGTTTTATTTTTCTAATTGTGATTTTGTAAAGCCATTGAATTCTGTATCCACCATGGTTTGGAATACGAGTTATGATATATGATGGCCTCTTCCTTCCAATTTCCATTAACTAAGTTTGTGAACTAAAGTGAGACAATCTCATTAGTTGGCAGTTTCGACGTTTTTTAGTATACGTGTGCCGCTATAAGTAAGTGATAAAACAAACAGACGAAGAAGATTGTGTCACAAACTCTGCTGTCAGATTTTTCTTATATTTTTCTTTGATTTGAATTAATCAGAGATGACACAATTGACAAAGAACTTTTAACACGTGACCTCAATAATTTTTCAAACGCGATGACTGGAAATCAGCAGCCAAATCGAGTAATTTCTTCATGAGTTTTAACTTCACGTTCGGAGTGATTTGAGCTTTATTTTACGACATCGTTCCTCCTTTTTTCGTATCACACCTGTACAGTAGTGGACAAAAAAACTTCACTGAAGAAATGGCATTTTCGACTGTGTCCACCAGAGGGCGCAAAACACATTGAGACTGAATGACGTCAGTATTGACCGGTCTCACACTTTGGACAGTGTGGTCAACTACACACCTTAAGCAGACATAAGACCGGTCAATACTGTTGTCATTCAGTCTCAATGTGTTTTGCGCCCTCTGGTGGACACAGTCGAAAATGCCATTTCTTCAGTGAAGTTTTTTTTGTCCACGACTGTACATTGTCTATGTAAAATCTTGCATTTTTTAGGCATATGGTCAGGTGGAATTCACGAAACTATTTTACAAGTCCTTCATGAATTGTCCAGTCGCGCATCAGAGATTTTTACTCAACATTGTTCTCTCCGGTGTACTATAGAATGGCTCAAGTTGTGCGGTTTTTTATTGAAACAGCTTGCCAGTTTCTTTTGAGTAAGTTTACTTTTGACTTTTATTTATTTTTTTTTTTTAAATTTTTACGTTGCAGGTTTAACATGATCAATTTAAAGGACTGATTGATAAATAAGAAATATAATTTAAAATCACAAAATAATTGAAATTAACTAAGTTGTCCCGTAATACAACCATTAATCTGCAAATAAACAAAAATTTTACCAAACACTGATTTACTCTTATTTTGCAAAAATAACTAGTCACGAAATTTATTCAAACAACAATATCGTACTCTGAATTTATTGCTTCAATCGAATTTTAATAATGAAGAATTTTTTGTCCGGCGACAGCAGCATCACAGAATCTAATCTGTGCAGCATCTTCTTTTCTTCGTTCCTGAATCCTGATTACAATTCATGGGCGGTTGGCTGTGCTTCGGACCATATAAAAAGTTGGATTCAACGTGCAACATTATTTTCTTGTTCTATCAATACTTTATATAGAATGTTTATCTAATCTAAATATTAATTTTTTTTCATTTCTTACAGTCGATGTCATGTGGAGCTGCTGAGTAGTTTATTTCAGTAAATTTCTAGAAGTTTCCACCTTTTTCAAAATATTGGCAACAGATGGCGCACTAACCAATTCGCATGCGCAGTGTGGTAATGCATATTGTAATTTGTCATTTCCTCTTAGTCAGCCCGTGTTTCAGCCAGTCGCCAGTCGCGAGAATGGGAACGGGTCGGGAATTAACGGTAAGTATTATTTGATTTATAGTTGTTTTTGTTTTTACTTTTTAATTTCTATAGTATTGTGGGCGTGTAATTAGTTTTTGCGTTGAATTAGAACGTTAACCATATTTTATTCTGTCGTGTTTTTGTAATTGTTTTGTGTGTCTCCATTTTGGTTTAGGGTTGACGGATGTATAGGCATTAATTTATCCAGTATTACATTTACAGTAACAATTATAGAAGCGGCATTAAAGAAAAGTGAAAACTAAATTGTTTTTTTAGTTTTAGCCATGGTTTTAGCATAGACATGTCATAGTTCGTTACTATAATTTACATATTTACTTAATATTCTATTTCGCATAGCCCATTTTAATTTGCATGTAGTGATAGGTGATTAATCATCTTATATTTTTTTAACTTTGCTGCTTGTGATTTTATGCTTGGCAATTGTCATTTCGAATTTCATTTTATAGTGTTAATTCGTTAGTCTAAGCTTAAACATTTTTTACTATTTATTTTGAGAATTATTTTAGAGCTTGTTCGGTACTACTTTAGTTTTTAATTTCTAATTCGGGATTTAAATTTTAATTTCGCAGAAATTATGCATAATTAAGTTTGTTAGTTAAATTTTTAGCTTTCAGTATTACTTCAAATCCGTTACTAATCTCTTAATTTCTTTTATTTATATATTTTATTTGACTAGGGGCTTCGCGACTCGGAAGTGGATGTCAATCAAGACTCAATATTTACTTCAAAATTGTTCATGAATCATTTTTATTTGTATTTTATTTTAATAAAAAATCCAGAAATACAGAAAAAATTTTAAAGGTATACAATATTCTTTTTAAAAAGGGGAAGGATGTACAACCTTTCGCAAAAATTTTTCTAAGTCATTCCTCATTCTCCTGACTTGACTTGTTTTGAAAAAAATTTTGGCAGCATAACGCCCTTACAATGAAATTTTAGGACTCTGAAAAAAACGGGTCATGTATTAAAAAAAATATAAAAAAAAAAAAAACCAAGCCCTGTGTCGAAGTCACGGACCCGAAGTCCGGATCCGCCCGGCGATGTCCTGGCCCGTGTGCCGCCCGGCGATGTCCTGGCCCGTGTGCCGCCCGGCGATGTCCTGGCCCGTGTGCCGCCCGGCGATGTCCTGGCCCGTGTGCCGCCCGGCGATGTCCTGGCCCGTGTGCCGCCCGGCGATGTCCTGGCCCGTGTGCCGCCCGGCGATGTCCTAAGTCGACACAAAAAAAATAAATAAAAATAAAAATAAAAAAAAATTAGTCAAAACTAAAGTAGAAGAAATTATTATACAGTAGGAAATTAGATAACGGTATTAAATAGTAGGAAATTAGATAACGGTATTAAATAGTAGGAAATTAGATAACGGTATTAAATAGTAGGAAATTAGATAACGGTATTAAATAGTACAAACTAATTAATCCAAAACATTAATTGTAGATAGAAAAAATGTAAATTAGTAGCGGCTTAAAAATGTAAGAGAAAAAAATAGTGTAAACTAAAGTAGAAAATGTAAATCACAGTAGCTGAATTAAGTAAAAGTTGACCGATAAATAACGGATAATTAAGTAATAGTGAAAACTATATTAAAAGAAGAAAATGTGAAAACTAAAACATCAAAAGATAAAAAAAAATCAACTAAAATAAAAATGTAAATTAAACCAGACAACGCACACCAGTTGCAATTTGCATTGTGATGACGCAGATGACTCGACAGACAGTGCTGCCATCCGCCAGTCATTATTTCTCTAAGTGTCCCGTCGACTTCACATCGCTTGTCCGGCTCCAGAGCTTACCGCTGCATAGAAAAATCTGAAAATACAAGTTTCATCATTAGGTAAGTATAGAAATATAAGTTATTTTGCAAGTTCTTTTAATTAACAATTTCTTTTTATTTTATTTTAGGAAGGATTCGATTTGGATACGACAAAAACTGCGCAAAAAAGGAAGTTTGTAATATTCAAAAAAATATTTAAAAAAAATAGATTTTGTAAATGTTATTTAAAAATGAATAAAAAATAATTTTTTTAACACACATTCAATTTTATTTTTAAAAAAAATTTTCATCGAAATACTGATATCAAAAAATTAAAAAATCGAACTTGCAGCAATTAAAAAAAAACAAAAAAAACAACCAAAAGAACAACCCCTCGGAAGACAAGCTGAAAAGGTCAGCTTCACGGTATAACGAATCCCAAAATACTCGGTTAAGATTCACCAGCCTTTATATTAAAGTAACGGTGGGGCCCAGATGTGCGCGGGTCTGGGCCCTGAATAAATTATACCTCTATTGTGTCCTCTTCAAAGTTCTTTCAAGTTGAATGTGACCTATTCACCTATACAAAATAAAAAAATAAAAAAATCAATAATAATTAAATGTTTCAGTAAAATATAAAGTCTTGAAACAAAATACAAACCGAGAGAAGCACAATATTCAAATAAAATAAAAGTAAATGATAAAATATTAATTAAATTAAATAAAATAAAATAAAATAATAAAATAAAGCGATAAAGCGATAAAACGGTTAAATGAAATGAGCGCGATAAAACGGTTAAATGAAATGAGCGCGATAAAACGGTTAAATGAAATGAGCGCGATAAAACGGTTAAATGAAATGAGCGCGATAAAACGGTTGAATGAAATGAGCGCGATAAAACATTTGAATGAAATGAGCGCGATAAAACATTTGAATGAAATGAATGCGATAAAACATTTGAATGAAATGAATGCGATAAAACATTTGAATGAAATGAATGCGATAAAACATTTGAATAAAATGAATGCGATAAAACATTTGAATAAAATGAATGCGATAAAACATTTGAATATCTAATATACTGTATGAACGTAAAATGAAACTAAACAGTAAATTTCATTGAATAAAATAAAAGCAAACGGCCAAATAAAATAAAAGCAAACGGCCAAATAAAATAAAAGCAAACGACCAAATAAAATAAAAGCAAACGGCCAAATAAAATAAAAGCAAACGGCCAAATAAAATAAAAGCAAACAGCCAAATAAAATGACAAATGAAAGTAAATTGTGAATATTCTAATTTAAATAAATTGATAATTAAATAAGTAAAACTAATTGATATCAAAAGTTGCTAAGTTTAAACGAAATGCTACAGAATTAAGTTATAACAAAACTTACGAATTAACAACGCTGCTTCCTCTCGCTTTGCATAGAAATCCGATAAAATTGCTACAAAATGCTTGAAAATTTCTTTGCAATTCAATCTGGAGCAGAATTTCCGCAAAACTATCTGCCACCTGGTGTCAATGGCAAAAACTACAAATATAAAAAATTAAATTTCCACGTTTACCGTCGCAAATTAGTTAGGAGAAATATATGTCATCGTTGATTATCACCAGTTATCGTAATCGAGTTTTTAATTTTTAAAATTTGAAGTTCACTTCCTAATAAAAATGTGAAATAATAAAACGCTTCTCCGTTCCAATTACAGCATACTCATATTTTACATGCAAATACATAATAATTCAAAAAGTATTTCATGGTATGTAAGTTTATGATGTCACGACATCAAAGAACCATTCATGCAAATCTTTATTTTTACAGAATTCGAGATTTGCAAATACATATTAAATTTAGGCTACCTACAAAACAAGAGCTTTTCCACTTCAATATCTAACATTAAATTTCTTAAAATATGCAATAACGATTATGGCAAGTAAATAATTGTATCATAAAATAAATCTAACAAGAATTCACAACTATGCTAGAAATTGGTACTCTATCCCACGTTTTGTAGCTAGCCAGATTATTTATATTAGAAATGAACAAATTCCACGGAAAATCTGTTCAAATTGTGTTTATCTACAGCAAACCCAACAAATAAAAACAAATTTGTAAATCTTCGTTTTTAATTTATGCTACATGACCAATTTATGCGCTAACCAATTGCGCCACGGAGGCGATTAACAATTACCACGGTACTAAATTGACTGATCACGTCGCAAAGACCGAATAAGAAAGCTAACGTCCCGGGTGCTTGAACCCTCACGGAGGCACTCGTTCCACTCGATTTCGCATAACAATACGTAAAATATTTCTGTAGAAAAAAAAATAAAAATAAAATTAAAACAAAAGAATATTTACTTCACTATTTTTTCCCCATTTTAATCAATTAGTTTCTTCTTCTTCTTCTTCTTCTAATACCATTGCTGCAGTGTTAGAGTTTTCTTAAGCGGCACTGACAGTTCAAATTTAGCGGTAATGTGACTTAGGCAAACTATCGTATCCATGTTTAAAGAATATTTCGAATTCGGCGCCAATTCTGACGTAGATTTTTCTTGTTCCAGTCGACTGGAGACCGATTTATCTTCACGCACAGAAAGTAATTTCCCTAAAGTTGCAGAAAAAATACGGGAAAGTTCTTGCGCTTTATCACGAGCAATTTGGGCCGCTTTTATACACACGTCTTTTCTACAAAAAAAATAAAATCTCAAGTAGAAATTCAATTGGCGCTAATATTTGAATACCTAGCGGCTTGTAATGATTTCGTACTATGATAAAACACAGGCTCTGTGATCTTAACACTTCTGTCCAGTTTTTCTGCCAACAAGTTGACAATTTTTAAACACGCAGCAAAATCCGTAAATTTCACTGTCACTTGAGTCGTCATGGTGAAATTCATTTCATCCCGTTTCAAGTGGCTCATAAATTCAACATCCTAAAATAAAAATTTCAAAAAAAGTATTTTTAATAGGTACTTTCAAGTTTGAAATTTTGTATTAATTTTCAAACCTTAATTGCATGAGATCTGAGTGTTTGAAAAATGTAACTAGTACGCCTATCAACACTATTCTTTGCATCTTTGGCGTTATCTTTCATGCTGAATACTTGAATCGACACAACAGCTCTGTCTGGAGGAAGTCGAATCTCAGCAGATGCTTTAACTTCAACTACATTATCTTTGCCGCCTTCTTGTTTAATTCGTTCTGCTTGATTGCCTTTAATTATCAATAAATTGGAACAATCCGGTTGAGAAATAGGCGATGTGTTTATAAACATCGCTTTTAGTTACGAACAAAATAAACATGGCGCTCTATTAGAAATTAGCCGTAAGAGGTCGCTCCCAAGATTTACATAAGAAACGAAAGAGACGAAATTATGGAGTTTGGGAGAACTGCATAGGTCGTTATAAAAGTATGGGATTTAAAAACCAACACAGTAATATATTAATTAACTTATTTTTATAAATTGCAGGTATTACAAAAATTTGTGGAAAAAGTGTTAGCAGGAATATGTTTTTGACGAGTTCATTTTTGTAATGTGGAATAAATACCTGTCGGACAGGTTGGCTTCAGCTTTGAGGTTGCCTGAACGAAATGTTGCCGGGTGGCTTATTCTTGTACGGGTCTACGTTTATTTTAAGTAAATAAATCTGAAATTAATCGTGTTTATTCTATAAAGAAATTTATGCAGCGAAAGAATCAATACTTGGAAAAGGCTGCCGTGCGGTTAAGTCGTATCAAAGCTCACCATCACGTCCTAGAACTGGGATTTGGACCAGGAATTGGTTTATCCGCCGCATATAAATTAGTAAAAGGTTCCAGATAACATTGCCGGTAACAAGCACATTGATTAAGCGAGATATTTTGATCGTTACAGAAGGCGAGGGCAAAATATACGGTGTTGATCACTCGTCGTACGTATTGAAACATGCTTTTACCTCATTTCGTAAAGAAATCAGGGAAGGAAAAGTAGAACTGTATCGTTCGGACGTCATAAACTTACCTTTTGCAGATAACACGTTCGACCGTGTGTTTCATTGTAATTGCTTTTATTTCTGGGCGGATCTAGAAGGAGTAGCGAAGGAAATACACCGAGTGATGAAACCCAATAGTCTTATGGTAACAACGCTTTCCCTCTCGAGCCTTCAACAAAGTAAAACTCAGGGTCATTTACCCGGAACCAACACGGACGTTTTGAACTACATGGTGGCACTCGAGAATGCATCCTTTTCTAATGTTTACATCGAATATTTGAAATACAAAGACATCCCTTATCAAGCAATATTTGCTGAAGCCGATAAAAAGTTAGTCGATAAATAATTGTATAAAATAGGGAACGAGAAAGAAAAATGAAAATTATTTTAATTTGCCTCGATTTTATAAAAAAAAAAATTGTCAATCAAGTATTTATAAACACATCCTATATAAATATACACGAAAATGACGATGCAAACATTTAATAAGTTTAAGTTAGTAATAATTTAATCCGTTATGGGCACCATTGATCCACCCTCCAGAGTAGAGCGTTTGTACTTTTTCTAGTCCCCTCCAAGGAAAGGGGTAAGAACGGTGCATTTGTAAAACGAGCTAAGAGACTACGATAACCTCGGCCGACAGTTATCAAAGTGGCACCTGGTTTGTTATTATATTGCCCAGAAGGCGTTGTTCCATCGTCCTTTGGCTCCTGGAAAGCAGGCAAAATGGCTTTCACTTCCTCCTCGAATGGGCGGAAGATAGTGACGGGTCTCAACGTAGCACCTTCAGCTACCACGATGCAACCCCATGTCGTACCGACGTATAAGTTGTCGCCCAAGCTGGCCATAGCAGTTACTTGGCACCTTCCAGCTACAAAAATGAGTTATTTTTAAATTATATCTTTTATAAAATAATTTTGATCCGTATTTACGGCTAAGATGTTCTTCGATGCTGATGGATTTTAACGATTCTGAACACGGAACTAACTTGGAGCAGTCCAATTTATTCAACACGGTTCGTGTATCTGCATCCCAATGATAAATAATGCACCCTAACAAAAGAGAATTAAATCAGAATTGTGGACTTGAGAGTTTAACTTTAAACATCAATTTACCTGGGTATATGTAAGACCAAACCGAACCGTTTTCATTACTGGCCACAAGTTGAAGCACATCCGAATTATCTAGCGCTGGTTCGTAGTGGTTAACAATTTCCTGAGATATAATAACTCCTTCTCTTTGCGCGAAGATCGATATCATTCCGTGACTTTGTCCGCACCATAACTCACAATTTCTTATAAAATAAATAAAAATTAATTAATTTATACTAATTTTTATTTAAATTACTAACTCGGTTCTCGCATTTCGAATAGACGTCGTACAAAAAATAGGAGATCCATTAGAGCCTAGTTCGGACGTTGACTGACAATCGGTCCCGCCCTTTACAGCAGCATAATCGGAGGCGTATAACCAGAGCCGACCATTGCTCAAACTTACGGCTACTTTATCCAATTGAGCTATGTAACACATACTTCTAACTGCGCACGTAGTCGCTGCATCAGGATCCAAAGCGAACGAATCGAGTTCCGTGTGATTAAAAGCGTTGTAAATGTGCACAATCCCTTTTGAATCTCCCAACCAAACGCAGGTTTTAACGACGCACACTTCGGTTATGGTCACGCTGTTCGATTTTAAAGTCTGTAAATGAAATTAAAATTAGAGCGGGAAGTATTTTATAGTTTGTTTTTATTCAAACTTTCAAATTTAATTACTCGGATGTTCTGCCACGAACGCGAATTACAAGTGAGGATGTCTAACTGCTGACCGAGACGACTCAGCCAAACGTCTAGTCGAGGACCGCACGAAGAATCATAATAATCTAAAATCCAAAATTTAATTAAACCTGCGTTTTAATTTCTAATCGCCTTCAATTACCAGTCTCATCGGGGAAAGTGACGCAGGACGCGCAAATCACTGCGGTCTGTTCTTCTAGCGAAACCACGTCTAATAAGTGCACAAATTCCGGCGCACTCGCGATGGAGACGATTTGACTAGCCGACGGTCTATCTTTAGGTTGTTGGGACCAACATAAAACCATTAGATCCAACATGTAAGTCGGATACAACGTTTCCTGCAACGATACACTCGATTAATGATTATTTCAGTCGATAGATTAGACTTTGATTACCCTTCGAGTAAGAGTGGGTCTACCGCCATCTAGTATTTGATCCTTGACTAATTCGTGCCCCTCGAACGGTAAGTGTAACGTCAACAATTCATACATAAACATTCCGAAAGAAAAACAATCCACTTTTTCCGTGTACTCCTCCTCTCCGTTATATCGCATTATTTCGGGCGCCATAAAACCTTCCGTTCCTCCGAAACCTTTGGTGCCAGTAGGGAGTGTCGATCTACTGATGCCGTAATCTGCCAACTTTACATCGACAGCTGAATTGCAATTGCTCTCGAATGGTGGTGGCAAAGACCAAACAAGAACATTTTCGGATTTCAAATCACGGTAGATAATGTGCTGTTGATGCAAATATTCCAACGCTTTAGCGACCTAATTTTGCAAAATTTTTATATATTAAAAAAATTCAAATCGGATTTTTTATACATTTAATAAAACGTACTTGAAAAATTATTTTCTGTAACATGTGCAGTTGTAACTGAGCTCCACTTCGACGATAATTCCGTAGTATAGCATCGAGTGCACCGAGAGGAGCTAGTTCCAAAATAAGAGCCAACGGCTGAGTGCACACGCCGATCAAAGGAACGATATTAGGATGGCGTAAAGATAAGACGATGTTCAGCTCTTGGCGGGCCGTGCAATACGCTTTGCACGCGTACTGAATCGGATCTCTCTGCCATTTGCTTTGAGCGGCCTAAAAATAAAATGTGATTAGATAATTATTATTTCTCGCTCAGTTAAAGTAGTACCTTGAATGCGATAGCGGCAGACTGGCGCGCCCCAAACCCAGGATCGACGGGCTGCAGCATTTTCATTGCCACTTCGATAAATGAGTTCGAACCCTGAATCGCCAAATAAATAGTTAAATTAAATGATTGAATTTTCAAGTTTCAGGTTTAGTACGCTCTTACTCTGTGCTTTACAGTTGCCTTGAAAACAAAGCCGAAGGCTCCTCTTCCCAACATTTTCCCTCGTTTTATTGTCTCCGGTCGGACTACAAATCGCTCTCCCAAATCCAGGAAAACCTTAAAAATTTAATAATTATTTAATAAAAACAAAAAACAATTTCTTCTTTTCTTACTAACCACATCGGGAGCGATTCGAAAGAGAGACAACTCGCCATGATCGGGACATTGAATTTTTCTCGATTCGTACGCGGCCAAGATGCATTCTTCAACCATATAACTGTACACTACTTCATTGGCTGTATTAACTAAGATGACGTCCTCTCCATTTTGATCGTGCGCAGACAACACGTCCGAATCAGACTGACCTTCCGCCGATGCTTTCCGGCTAAATTAACAAAGAAAAGTTTTACCTCTAAAAATCATCGGTTAACGCAAGATTTTAAACCTCGAATTCGTGCTATCTGGTCCGACTCCACTATCGCTGTCGTGCGACGTAGCGCTGTCCCTCGATCTGTGGTTATTATGATTGTACCGAGGGGGCATCCCCAAAAGTCTTTGCCGTTCGGCTGACCGGTTAACGAGAGAAACATCGTGCATTACACATGGTTCACCTCGATTTTTCATTCCCACCATCTGCCAAGCCTCACCATCTCCTCCAAAGCGCATTGCCATCGAATCGCGTTTGATCTGATCGTTTAAACACTGCGGACACGGCACCAGCCGGGTTATTAGAAATTTCCCTTCGGACGTATGTACGAAGCGAGTGCCCAAAGTGGGATACCAGTCCTCGAGCAAAGTGTCAATGTGATCGACAGTAATGGCCAATAACTTAGCGATGCAATCTGGATTTGGATCGAGAATAATGCGTTGATAACACGGGCCGTCAACTTGCGCTTCGTCATCATCTCCGATGTCTCCACTTTCGCTCTTTTCGCGAGGTAAATTGAAACGACGTTGCAGTACCACCGTCTGATTAGGTATGTATAATTCCAAAATGGCCGACGAAGACACATCCATAGCGGACCAATTGCCGTCTTGCTGCAGCATTAAATGCATGTGATGGTAGTTGCCGGACGGATTGTCCGTGTTAAGAAGAACTTCCTTCATTCGAAACAGAGTCGTGTTCGCGTAATGAAGCTCCATTCCGGTTTGCCAGCAAAGCCATTCGGCCCGATGGCGTTCGAGAAGGTTGACCATGCCAGCATCTTGCTGCACCTCAAACGGCAGCATCAAATAGGCACGAATTATATCCACGACAGAATCGTCGGCCAACATTCGCGTAATCAACCGTGACCAAAAACCGCTGGGAAAATAGGACATTAGCAAAAGACGTCTGATGCTCAATTGCGGGTTGTTGCGATGCAATATTTCACAGTCGCTATTTGAAGCGGCATTTAGTTCGCCTTCCTCACCTACAAATCAAATAAATTTCAATCAATTCGAAAAAGTTTTCAAAGGAAATTAAGAAAAAAAACAGAGAAACCAATTATTTAGTCGGTTAGTTTAGATACTTAGAAACAAACGTTCGAGTTAAGCGGAAGATTCGGTCGCAATGTAGCCATGCAACACTCGACACTCATCATTTACCTAACTCGCTACGTAAGTGAAGTGATCGCAAACCACGACATATTCGAGTCTCCATCGGGTCAAGCTGTAAATAGAACTGAGAATTACCAACTAGTGTACAAGCGGCCGATGTTTGAAAAGCTTTGCAGCGCATCGCCCATCCTCGAGATCGAACTGGAATCTGTTTTTAAATAAATATATATATATATACTACATGAATATATTTAAATTTCCACTAAATAACAATTGCCGTACTCTAACATCGCAACCGGGTAAACCAAGATGTAACTGCTCTTCCGTAGGTAATAACGATGGAATAAGAAGTGTTCTGCTGTCCCAAGTTAATGCAACCTCGAATTTATTTAATAAATTAACGATGTACGATTTTGTGTCGACAGATGTGCAGTGAGACGTTTTAAAAATGTGCTTCAAGTCGTCCATTTTCATAATTCCTATACGTCAGTCAGAATTCAATGCAATACTCGAATAACATCAACTTTTGTAGCACTTACCCGTGCGAGCAAAAGGATTAATTTCTCGGATCGTAACGATATGCGCCAACATATCACACAGCCATTGAGGATCGAGGAAATAAAGATCCTTTAACGCAGCATCTTCATAATGCAATAATACACCTGAAATTTATATCAATATTTAATTTGTTAGCCGGTGTTTACTATTTGCGTTGAGAGTAGTTTAACTTGCCATTTTCGTGCAAAAAAACCGTAGCCTGGTTCAGTTCGGCCATATCTCGAAAAACAAAATGAAATCGCTCTTGCATTTCATGCATAACTAGCATTCTATTAAAGTAAACAAATTAAATCATCCAGTAAAAGAAAGGGGGGGGGGGGTTGATGTTACTGTCGTACTTGTACTGTTCAGATTGTAGCACCGGATCTTTATTTTGGAGTCTTCGTTCTAACGCTAAATATCCAACCACATCTTCGAGCGCTAAATACGTGGCTGGAATCCTCTGTTCCAGTAACCGCTCCTTCGATCCTATTTTAGTTTAAAAAAGAAACAAATATTTAAAAAAATTAATTTTTATACTTGCCAAATTGCAATAAACCTGCAGATCTTAGTTCAAACACAGTATCGTATATAAGATTGCAAAGTAGTTTGACATTATGCCGCGTTTTGCAACTAATTTCAATCGTATCCAACACTCGCGGTAAACCACACTTATCAGCATCTATCACATTAATAAATCGATCGCGAATAAACTGTTGCAAGTCCTCCGAATAACAGGGCGGAAACTTTTCTTTGACTAGATCGTAATGCGTACCAATTATCAGAACTGGTGAATTTGGTGCTCGAGCCTGTATTACAGTAAAAATTTATTACACACTCATTGGTTTAAAACGAGTAAAAACTATAAAGAATTGCCTGAATATTGACGAGCCATTGTAAAATTTCATCCACTCCTCGCTGGCCATCCGTAATTTTCCACACAACCAAGTACAAGGAACGTTTTGATAGGAAATATTGATGCGTACTGTAATATTCTTTTTGCCCTCCGAAATCCCAAGTTCGAAAAGTGACAGAACCGTACGAACTCTGACCGCGAACTTTTTTCTCGTAAGTCCAATCACCGATATCAACGCCGACGGTAGATATATTGAATCCTTTTGCAGTCTTCAAATTAATATTTTTATTGCCCATTCTTTTGGCCCAGTGCTTCAATAAGTAATAATAAATTAATTTAACAGAAAAATTAACAAGATGTTGACATTACTTCGTTCGGTTTCTTTCTGTAGGAGCCCGATCCTTCCTGTCTAAGTTGTTCTAGTAACGAAGTCTTACCAATTCCTTGCACACCAACGATCATTAATTTCATTCTAGCATAAGGTTTAGCACTGAAAATGATAATAATTGTTATAAATGTTCAAGACACTACACAATACACAATACTTTTCCAAAATTGATTTTAAATATCCAACCACATCCATCGTTTTGTATTTTTTGCTTTCAATCATCGTTTTCAATGGTTCGTATAAATTACAGCCTCGTGTATTCAGGTTCCATAGTTTGCTCAACAAACCCATCTCCGGTGGCAAATGGCAAATTTCTACGAATGTTATTACCAAATTTCTTAAATTAACTTTTGATTTAATTTTTAATTTTTACTTACCCGTATTTCCACTGATGTTAAAAACGGATAAATTTGACAATTCAGAAATGAGACTCGGAATCTCGCGCACAAAATTATTGCTTACATCCAGAAGTGACAAATTAGGAAACATTATTTTATATTTGTTCGATGACGCTGGATTCTTTAAAATATCCTTAAAACAAGAATTAAATAAAATAAATGATCCGAAACTTTTTAAAACTCCTTTTCTTACATCGACCGAATTGTGGTAATCATCTTCATCGTCTAACGACAGTCTGTCGTCATCCAAACTAAAAATGAATCGAGTTAACTTATTGTCTGATAAAATCAAAGTCCGTAAATTGTCAAGTCTCGTGTGCCGACGATGAATGCAGAAAGTGGTCGATAAGGAGGACAGAGATGTATGTGACCCTCGTTTAGGTCTAGTCAGTTTACAACCTGCAGATCGAATAGAAATATTAAATAAACAGTTTTAAACGTTATTATTAATTTCTACCTGGAGAAAGAGTTTTGGACGGAATAGATTCACTTATTCCGTAGCAGAGAGGGGACTGAGATTCACTACAGACTTCACAGTCGGAATTACCCAAAGAAAACCAATTACGTATTTGATTATGCGAAAAATCAATTTGTTTCAATGAAGATGGCAGATTATTTACCATTCCCATATCGCAAAGTCTAATTGTAAACAAAAACGCGAAATTATTGACAAATAAAATAACAATAAGAAATGTCAGTTCAGAGTTCTCACCTATTATAACTTAAATTAAGTCGTGTCAAATTAACGGCTACGCACGACAAACCAACGGGAATTGAAATGAACGCATTGTGCGCCAAATTGAGCATCGTTAATTGCGATTGATTGTCACGCCCATCGATATTCCCATCCAAATAACTCTCGCTGATCTCGATAGTGTGACACCAAAAATTGTGATGACTCAGTTCCTTCGGTAAGGAGCACTCCGCCGACTGCGGGGTGAGTGCGACTGGATAATTATGCTCCATCACATTTTCCTTGTCGCCCATTTCCGAATCTTCGCTATTGCTAGTCGAATTGGTGCAATTTCTTTGCGGACTTAAATCGCACTTATTACTGGAAACCAGATCGTTACTTCCATTGTCCCGATGGCCCAATTTCTGGTCTATGCTTACAGCGTGTCTGGGAAAGCGCAATGGTAGATCTTTGAGCAAATTAAATGATACGTTTAACTCCTTGAGTTTAGGCGCGGTCCACATTTTGAATGGCAAATTTTGCAATTTATTATTGGACAAATCGAAAACCATTAATGATGGCAGATGAAAAATATTGGCAGGAACACTGTCCAGTCTGTTGTCTTGGAGATAAATTTCCTCCAACACCGGACACTGATAAACGCTTTCTTCCTCTTCGCTACGTCCGAGTCGGTGCTTGGGCGACGATGTCTCAATTTTGCTATCTCCCGGCAACCGTTCCAATTTATTCTGAGCTGCGTTTAGATGTCGGAGCGATTGCAACTGGAACACGCAATCGGGCAATTCCAAAAGTAGGTTATTCGAAATATCCAGCCGCGTGATGGCCAGTAGAGAGAATCCTTGAGTTTTCGGCGTTAATTTCAATTTGGGGTTATGCGACAAACTCGCATCGACCAACCACTGCTCATGCAGTTGGGTGAGACACTGGTGCCCGTGCCAATTGAGCATGACGGGCGTCGAAGGGAACATGGAGCTCGGTGTGACGCTATTCACGATGCCCAGCGTTTTGAATTGGGTAGCTGGAATCACGTCGAACGCTTTGCGATTCAGTTTGTATTCCGGGTCAGGATGCGCTCGTAAAGTGAGCAATTTCGAAACAACCAAGTCATCCTTTAGCTGCACAGACACGCTCAGCGCGCCTTTATCTTCATCACGGGCTCCGTGTTTGAGAAGCAAGTCAATCATGAGATGATTCCGCGACTGACACGCTTCGACTAGTGCCGTGAGAGGCTTTCCTAAAACTCCATTCTCGTCGTCTTCGATTTGCCTCATTTTCAAATTTGGATCCGCGTTGTTCGTTAGCAATAGCGAAACAATCGCATAGTTTTTCGCTCGCACAGCAGCGTGAAGGGCAGTTTCACAACCGTCGTTGCAATACGCGTTTACCTCCACCGGACAGATAAACGTCTCGTTAATTTTTAAATTAGGATCTGTTAAATTTGTTCTGTTCAGATTAAGTTTCGATATGAGATCCTGAATTCCACTCGCTATTTTATTCTTAACAGGACTCGTCCTATCCAGACGACAACTCTTTTCTTTTTCTTTTAGCATGTCCTCCACACTTTCCTCGATTTCTTTCTCCATTTTCCAAGCTTTAACCCTAAACTTGAGTAACAGTTCAACTATCTTCTTATTCTCCATGTACGAGGCCATAAACAGCACCGTTTGCGCCGTTACATCACTCGCGTTAATGTCGAACGGCATTTGGTATTCCCACTCCTTGCGTTGGTCTTGAAACTTGAGCATTAAATGCTCGGGATAAGAAAATTTGAGCAGTACATCCAAAACCGATACGTGGCCATTAATGACAGCCGCGTGAATGGGAAGCCACTGTTCGATGGTAGTCACTTGAACGAGCTGAGGAAATTTCTACATTAAAAAAAATTAAAATTAATAATAATAATTAATAATAATAATAAATTCCGTACCGGTATCGTATAAATTAATAAAATAAAAATAAAAACGTATAAACCTGTAATAATAACTCGACTACATCCTTGTGACCTCGATAACAGGCGATATGAAAAGGAGAATACTTTGTAACTGGATGTTGGCGGCAATCTGCACCACAATCCAATAGAATTTCCACTATATCCCTTTTCCCTTCCTCGCAAGCCCTACATAGATATGGATTGTAAAATATATTTCACACATCTTAAGTATGTTAATGCCTTACTTGAAAAGTAGTGTGTTTGAACCATTGGGACAAAGGTTTATAACGTGTTCAACATCGCACGGAGGATCCTTTAAAAGAACTTTTAATCGGGTGGTATCACCTTTGACGCAAGTAACTTCCAACTCTACAAAACAAAGATTTAATCAATGTTATTTAACAAAAGGTCATTCATAGTTATTACCATCGAAAAATTCAGCGCGTAGTTTTTCCCTTTCATCTGAAACATTAAAATTGAATGTAAAAAATTAAACTAAAAAATAAAAAATCATAATTAAGAAAATAAACTAGACCGGTGACCTTCCGTGAATAAATCCTCAAATAAACAATAGATCTCAATGGCATATTCTAGCACCGAAGATGCCATGCTCATTTTCGTTACAATTTAAACTTATTTCCTCATCCAAACACAATGCACAACACTTGTTGCTTTTTATTTTGACGCACGAATTCATTCAAACGAATAAAAATCTCTGATAAACATTTCCAATACAATCATCGCAAGGTTACGCAAGGGTTTTACTCTCAAAACAAATAAAAAAATAAATACACTATAAATATTTTAATTTTTTGCATCGGTTCAAAAGGTAAAAATTTGGACGAGGAAACGAGAATTAAAGCAATCGTAAGCAATCTTCATCTTACCAGCGACCTGTCTAAGAAGATGCATACACTCGCTATGATTTCCTTGCTCCGATAAGTCCATAGCAGTGAGACCATTACTATTCCTGGTCAGCAGGTCGGCCTCCCACTCCAATAGGAGTCGCATCGCTTCCAAATTACCATGTTGCGCCGCCACATGCAAAGGAGTCTGATTGAAGGGCGAGAAAAAAAAAGAGTATATAAATAAACGGTGAGTCGAGAACGGGTGGAGCAAAAAGATGGGTGTGTCTCTATATTTACATACAAAGCAACGAGAAATTCAACATTTAATTACAATTTTTAGTACTACAGTATACAGCCCTAAAAAAAATAAAAAAGTTTCAATAAAAAGGTATGGTAAATTAAACTTACACAGACGGGACATGAAATTCGCATAGCAGCTTTTCGAACTTTTTCTTCCAACAATTTTTTCCTAGTTCCAATCTGGCTCTCATCAATGTCTCGTCCCTCCTTCACCAAAGCACCAAACTTTTGCTTCAGCCACGAGGCCATTGCGCTCGCTGGCCCCAGTGATTCTCACATTATGAACTCAGATGTTCGCGTCCTCTTCCATACTCGTCTTCGTCGGACATAATCTCAACTGACAAATGACAAAAGGTACAGTTCGATACGGGTGATCCTTCCTTCATTCCTCCCCGATAGTCGCATTGGACTTGTCCATCGGATAAACTTTTTCCAACTTTGGAGTAGGGTTACATTCGAGTGTAGGCAGCGTGCGAAACCGAATCCACGAGTGGTGGGAGTCTCGCTGTTCTTTGGCTGCAGGCTTTACGTTTCATTCAGTTCAATTTCCACCCTTGGGCCAGAAATGAAGTAGAGAAACGGGCCGTGCGATGCGACCAAGGTCAAACTCTACCATACCACACATTAAAACAATCACGTGACGCGGGGCCAGAGATGCAAGGACGGATGTGGCTATGGATGTTGATGTTGGATCAATCACGATCGGTGTTATCTATTTTCCTTAACGCGTCTAATTCGAGCGTTAAACCGCGCCTTTGTATCTCTTTATCGCTGCCGAAAGACTTTAGGCTATGGCTAATGGAGTATGGAAGAATGCGGTAGTTTCAGTGGACCATTAAAAAATGTTTTTTAAATTACGTCGTGATATTTCTCAAAGTTTAAAAGGGCAGAATCCGTACTAACTACTCAATTTGTAAACAAAAAAAATAAAAATAAAATAATAATAAAGTCTGACGTACCTTATTTTCTTCCCTACTCCCGCAAGCCACGTTTGGATCGGCTGCAAATGGAATTCACTCAAGGTCAGTTTAATTTAATTTTTACATAATTCCAGCGAGTTTAATTCACCTCCCGCTTGAAGCAGGATGCGTGTGCAGTGAGGATTCTCGTTGGTAACAGCTGCGTGAAGTACGGTCCGTCCTTCTGTGTCACGCGAATTGATGAGTTGTAAATACTCGCCGTTTAAGAGGTCTTCTAATAAATCCGCGTTGTCCCACAATGCCTAAAACATCATTTAAAAGTTAAAATATTGTTGGATTTAAAAAAAAAATGAATATTGATGAATTTATACCGCTTGATGAAGCAGACGTCCGGGAAATTCCTCCGCATCGACTGTCGCGTCTGCCATTTGACTGTCAATCATCATCTTAAGAATTAATTTAAAAAAAAAAAAATAGCAAATTTCAACATTTGCACATTAATAGTAATTGTTATAACGTGACTTCACGTTACTATTTTTTATGTATTTGTCATATTTGATCACCATAGCAACAAAATATGACTCATTTACTTTCAGCTGTTTCTTAATTATTGTAAAAGCTTCTAAGTCTTGGTGCTTACCTGAGTTAATTAGTATAGAGATTTGTCCTCAAATTTTTCATTGCGCATGATTTGCGTTTGTACACCAATACCACCATAAACAACACGGCTTCGCTTATGTCGTAAGCGAAGATAAATCGGCGTATTACGCAATCGCAAGCATCTGTATCTATATTATCTGCGTCACGCACTCAAATCAAACTGACGAATTTTAAACCGAGATAATTTGTCCATATTTTATAGTCGCACGTGTGTATTCAATACACCATCAGCTGTGCACCGACAATGTTCCTCGCTCGCCATTTTGAGTCGACCCCCTACGCTCTTACTCTGTGTTAATATACTCTATTTAGATTTAATAAAAACTTTACATAACATTTGAATTTACTAGTTTATTTTATTTATAAATTAAGCTTAATATTTGCAGTCAATTTATCTTAATAAATTACATTGTGATTTTATTGAAAATACGCAATTTACAACTTACGTGACATCTAGTGGTAAAATTTAAAACTACTTTAATTATTGCAGAAAAGCTTAACCTCGCGAAGAGGGGGAGCAGCTTCCACTCTTCAGATTTATTTCTCTTCGTAGCATCAAAACTGTTTAAAAATTGCATCGTATGAATATATTTTCTTCATATTCTGAAATCAACATCTTCCTTCTCAATTTTGCATCTTGTATTACCTCGTGATGTCGAATCTAGATTTTCAATCTTTCAATTCATCCGGTTTTTGGTGGTTGTGTACTCAATGGAGAGAACCGCAGCATTTTCTCATACAGTTAGCTCACACGTGCTGTTGCGTTGCATTTTTTGCTCGAAATGACAATTGTGGATTAATAGTTCTTCACGGCATACTCGTTCTAGGTGAGTCAATAATTTTACGCAGCATTAATTAACAAATCTGCAAAAAAAACTAAATGAGAAGTGATTTTTGCACATCACCACGCCTTTATATCTGATCTTTTTCTGATAATTTTTCTGATAATTTAATTCCAATGAATAACAGCGCTCGATGATTTTGTCAATTTCTATTTCTTTTCTATTTTAGGCTTTCTTTTAATATCAACTTGGGCTTGGAATATCGTTTGCTCGCCCGATGTTTTCTCGTGGAACTTTAGTTTTGTGCTAATTAATATGGGACAAGTATTTCACATTCTTTACGGAATGAGACCAGTGAAATTTCCCGCAGAACTGGAACAAATTTACGCTTCACTTTTTCAACCGATGCGAGTGAGCGCATAAACTCCTAAAACCCGTATCTTTCTTTCGAGCTAAAGAAATAAAAATTAAATTTTTCAATAGGTTTCACGTTTACTGTTTAAAAAGCTAGTCACCAATGACCAAACTCAATTAGTAACAATGCCAGCGGGAGAAGCTTACGCTACTCAAAATATGACTCGAACCGACAGACTCGCGATACTTATAACTGGAAGGTAAATGAATAAATTTGATTACTCCGGTCCGGCTCTCATTTGTTTGTTTCAAATCCTACACAAATTGATTCGATCGATTTTCTGCATCGGTGCTGATTAAAAAATTGTTTGCTGAATATGCACCGAGATAGATTATTAAGGTCAGCGGGTTATTTTCAACACGCAACGATCATAAAATTAGTTCCTCCCAATCAAATGTCAAGGCTCTATACGATTTCTCAATTTACGTGTCGATTTTCTAGCACACCGATGTAATTATTTCGATTTCAGAGCTAATGTTTTGTCGGATAATAATCTCCTTCATCCAATACTGGCAAGACAATTTTTGGATTCTCCCGAATTCGAGGCTACACATGCCGGAAGTGAAGAAAAATTTAAGGTAAATATTTAACGTTAAATCAAGGGGGGATCGACGTGTTGTTGCTAAGCAACAATCTATGCCATTTGCCATATCAAAAAGTTAATTACCTATTTAATCCAATCTTGATTTTTGTTATTGTTGCAGGTGAGCGTGGTGGCATCAATGCCTTGCCGAGTGCTTATATGGCAGAGGGAAGGACTGGAATTTTTATTCGCGAAAGAAACTTACTTAGCTCATATTATGTCTATACTTATTGCGAGAGACATTACTACGAAAATATACACCATGAATCAAAAAGTAACGGTTCAATTCGTATTTGATTGCTGATTTTATATTTTAATTACCAGTATAGTAATTGATGAATTGATGACTAGATCATTACAGATAAGGGTTCGCATTTGGATATTCGGCTTCCCAGCGTGACGAGCGTGGTGACGTCATCGTTCGCAACTCATGGGTCTTCCAGTGGGCGAAGTGGTACAAGATGCAATAGTATTCATCAATCATCTTCGACACCCTTACATAGACTTCCAGATGAAGAATCCGATTCAGGTATCGTAAAATCGATAAATAAAAAAATATAAAAAAAAACGCAACGGAAAAATCATTTTTTTTCTCATTTTGTTGCTCGTGTAAAAAAGAATAAAATTAACGAATTGCGTTTCAGTATTTGATAGTAAAGATCGCCTCATGCTGTGCGAAAATGACGCCGATGAAACGAGCGGAGATCATCAATTCCATAACTGCACAACGGTAGAACCGCAACCCGTGATTTCCTCTTCTTCCTCTCAAGAAGAAGAATCGTATTCCGCGATAGCAGAAACTTGGCCCGTTACAATTACTACTTTAACTTAATACAATTGTTAGATAAGTTTATTTCATATTTACTGTATGTTATATTGTATATGATTTTAAAGAAAATAAACAAAATGGCAGCTCAGATCGGAACATCGCATTTTTTTCAGAATTGATAATGGAAATCGGTGGTTGATGAATTTATAATAATAATAATAAAAATTAATATTTACAACGATGAATTTACCCTCAAAAGAAGAAAAGCGATTATTAACGTCAAGTCGTTTGCTTGCCTCCATAGCTCAGTGGTTAGAGCACTGGTCTTGTAAACCAGGGGTCGTGAGTTCGATCCTCACTGGGGGCTACATCCCTTAGTTTGTTTTTTTATAAAAAATTAGTGTTCTATAAATATTTTTGACTTCATTTCAATATTTCTTTTACATTTTTCAACCATTTAACATTTTTATCATGAAAACAGGACAAAATAAAAAATAAATAAAATAAAAATAAAATACCTCAGTACTATATTCCCTTCAAGCAGATGCAATAGATCGACCAATCACAATAACATTCGTCGTGGTCGTATTCGTACCATGACAACGTGTAGACCAGGAGCAACCTTTTGTCAGTTGACGGTTTGTTGTTTGTAAAGCGTCGAATAACAAACAGATATCGTGGTCACCTTGCGTGGTCATTGTCATCATCAGTGGCGCTGTGATAAAAAAACGGAGTTGCAGTAAGCTAATAATTCTAAAATTAGTATTGTTAATGAGCGGCATACTCGAGCCGCCGTTTTCTTATTCGAATCCATCGATCTACTCGTAAAACATTTCTGTCTCGTTCTTTAGATCTCATTTTTTTGGTAATTAGGTATGTAAGCGAAAGTAATTTCTATCCGTGTCACATTTTTTTCATAACAGAAAATTGATTTACAAAAAAAAATTCAGTGACTTTATTGTGATTATAAATACAGCAAATAATCATCCATTACATAACTATGTTTATTAATAACTAACTACATGTACAATGACAAAATGTTTGCGGCTGTTTTTTTGTTTTTTTTTATAATTGTAATTGATTCGAGTTAAATTAATAAACAACATTACTAATTCGCTTGAAATTACAAAGAAAAAAACCTTTAAGCTAAGTTAAATATAATCGAAGTTTACAAAATAAAATTTTTTAAAAAAAGTTAGAACTCACTAAAAATCAATTTAAGCACAAAGAGTGCAAAAAGATGTATCAACGAAACAACCGTTTAGTAAAATAAGCAAATTAAAAATTTTTAAAAAAAATCCCACTATAACTATGATCTAAAATATGACAATCCACATTATATGCAGCCCAAACACCGAGTTAAATATAAAAGATGAACAATTTGAGAACTAAAAATTAATATGAAATGACCTCAGTATATTGAAAACGAACACCTAACTTGGCTTTTCTTACAATTAAAAAAATTCACGTGAGGGTCACATTCGTACTATTCAGTCAGTCAACAAGTGTCAAAGCACTGAATAAAATAAAAGAACATGATGAACTAGTAGTAACACAAATTAAAAAATTGAATCGAATGCAGAAAGAAAAAAGAACCAAAACAAAAACTTATATTTTCTCACTTTTTTTTATCCTTTTCTTTAAGTTGATCGCTTAAAAAAGTGGATGTATTAAGGAGACTATACAATCACGTACGAAATGTTACAAAAATTTCTAACTCGATGATGACTCATTTATTCGCTATTCAATTGAAATCGAATTGTACATACAAGGGAATAGCGTCACAAGTCTCCTTATTTCCCTCCACTTCCAAATCCAGCACGCCCATAACACGCAAGCTGTCGCTGCTGTGCCAAACAGAGTTTTTATTATTCAATGGTGCATTTTCTTTCTGTAATATACAATTTGTGAATTAATCGTAAGATAAAATATATTATAATTTAGATTTTTTTACCGATAAGACATTGTAAGAGCTCTTAAAACCAGATGATGAATGTTGAAAACATGTCCACAGCAGATCAACTAAAGCGCTATCCTCCTGTTCCTGTTACAAAAAAGATTACAATGGCTGCCTTTAAGAGCAATTAGGCGAATTGACTTACTTTTTTTCCGGAATTTGGATGGGAACATTTTTGCAAACTTGCAGACAAGAAATACTTTCGTCATTTAAATATCCGTCTTTGAGAACTTGTAACCCAGGTTGGTTTTCTTCTAAATTTAAAGTGCCGCACAGCAAATGAGGATTTGCCGTGCCCTCCGACTGATTAAGAAGTTCTCGAACTAGAACGGCCAACTGGAAGCACACAATAACATTAAAAACACACCACAAGATTATCAACGGTAAATTACTTGTAAAGCGTGCATGCCGTGATCGGTCGGCGTCAAACTTGTGTTGCACACGCTCATGGTCTTTTGAGAACCGACGGACTTTAATTTAATGTAAAGCGCAGACGATGATGATTTATTGAGAAACGATTGAAGAATTTCCTTCGACTTCTCCTCTAAATTCTTTTCCTCTATGTCCTAAAAACAAAATATAAAATATCAGAAAATAAATGAATAAGAACTTTGCTACTTTACCTTTTTCACTAATTGATAGACATCGCATTCCTTTTTGTCGACAAATTCGAAAGTGGCAGTTTTACAAAACATAGCTAACCCTTTCTGTTCGTTATTGCCTTCGTGGTGAAACCCGACATAACCGAGGCTCTTCAGATGGGGCTGCAGCTTATTCGTGTAATAGTCAGAGTCCACTTGTTGAAAGCAAACAATATCCGCTTCTAGCTCCTCGACATCTTGTTTGACTTTATCCTCCTCGACACCCTGCAAGTTGTACGTCGCTACGGAAAATTTATGTTTCGCCGCGGTCTCTTCTTTCTTCTCCTCCGAACGAGCATTCTGCACCAATTTCCTGCGGCCAATCATAACGGGAACTTCTTTCGTTTCATATATAATACCGTTAGTGGTCGGAGTGCTATTTTCAACCGGTGCTTCGTCCTCCGTTATCGCGTCTTCAGCAGCTAAGAGTTTTTCTGGCGGGGTCTCGGTCACAGCTTGACAATTATTTTGTTGGTTCGTCGTCGGTGCGACTGAGTCCTTCTCTTTTTCCGTATCATTCGCAGCCACGTCGTTTGATTTTTCTTCTTTCTCCTCCTCCTTCTCCACCGGTTCGCTCTCGACCGGCTTCTCGTCGACGTCCACCTTCACCTCATCCTTCTCTTTCCCTTCATCAACGACCAAAGCGCTCGGTTTTTCATTAGACTTCTCCTTCCCCTCCGTTTCTTTTTCATTATTCGCTTTCCCTTCCTTGTCCAGATCCATTTCTTCGTCCTCTTTCAAACTGGCTCCTTTGTCGGTTTCATCTACCTTAGTTTTTTTCGCATCATTCTCCTCTTTTTCTCCGTCCTCCAATTTTCTTTTCCCCTTCCCAGCGTCATCATCAGTCTCTACAACCTCCTAAAAACAATGAACAAACCAAGAAAAAAAAATTAAAACCAAAGTGAAAATTCACAATTTTTTTTTCTTCAAAAAAGAAATAAAATGTAGATATATCCTTTCATTCGTAACTTAAAACGATTAATTGTAGCTAGATAAGCAAATTAAGAGCAGAATGAACAAATAGGGTACCATTTCTGTTTGTTCCTTGTGATGATCAGCCTTTGTCTGCTCCTGCGGGTCGTCGATCTTTGATTCGGTCGTGGTAGACACGTCCGTTTCATCCTTCGGCTTGGTTTCCTCGGCCGAATCGTTTTCGTCCTCGGTTTTCTCCATTTGAGTTTCTTCTTCCTTTTTATCGTCCTCCGCACTTCTGAGCATCCTTCTCCTTGGGCGAGAGATTGGCGATGTGACCGATTTCTTTTCAGCCGGTGTCTTTGCTACCTCTGACCTTTGTGTGCTACGCCTGCCCCTGGTGAGTGAAAATTGAAGCTATTTTATCCCCTTCTATTGTATTTTTTAAACATTAACTCGTTTCAAAACCACTCCCCAACCCGTCCAACTCTTTATTTTTAAATAAAAAAATTAAAAGTGACGTTTCTTACCTCCGTTGTTGTACTTTAGGTTCGATCTTTTCAACGATTTCTGTTGACTTTTGAGATGTCGTTTTCCGCGTGTTAGTTTTAGGTTTTCCTTTTTGTGGCGATGTCTTCTTAATAACTACTTTCTTGGCTTTTGTTTTAACTTTTGATTGGGGTTTTGTTGTGGTTGTCTTGGTTTTTTGGGGGCTTTTCCTGGTTTTTGTAGGTGCCTCGGTTTCTTTTTTTTCGCCACCTTATTTAAGTTATTTGTTCTTAACACCGTGGTGGTCTCCGCCATTGCCTTCTTTTTCGGCGATTCCGCCCGTTTTCTCAGCATCGATCTCGTTCGTATTTTTTTTGTTGGCGGCGTCGATAATGGTAAAACTGGTACCTTTTTTAACGTTCTAGTGCTTCTAGTAGATCTCGATGTCTCTCCTATCTCCTCTACTTTATCTTGAACCGATTCGTTCTTTTTCCTGAATTCGGAAAATAAAATTATTAAAAAAATTGCAAAATTTAATTATTTTTTAAAAAATTGAACTTACTTTTTTGGGGAAGTTTGATTGGAGGCACTTGCAGATTGTTTTTTTACAGGAGATTTTGCATTTTTTCCCTTCTTTCTAGTTTTAGGTGGAGAAACTACGGGCAGTGGGGCCGGAGCAGGTCTTTTCCTAAATTAAAGAAGTTATAAAAAATTAAACAAACTGTTTTTATAACTAAATACCATAAATCTTTCTATTTTTTTTTTTGTTTTTACCTTGTTGAAACGACACTGTCCACAACGGGTTTCTTAACTTCGGCTTCCTGAAGATTAAAATTGTAACCCGTTAAAATCCACGAAATTTATTTTAAAAAATTTAAATGTACACTTTACCTTTTTGGTAGTTGCCGGTTGTTTCCCTCTTAATTTAGATCTCGTAGGTCGAGGCATGTTGTCTGAATTTAAATCTGTTGAATAAAATCAGTTAACAAATGAGCTTAATCAATTGAATTTTAACAGTAAAACACTACTAGTATCCTTACAACTCTATCAAATTAAGATTTGAATTAATTTGACAAACTGACACGAGATAACTCGTTTTAAAAAATGAAATAAAGACGGTAAACACAACAAACAACATAAAGACAATTAAGCCTAATCGCGCCAAGTTCTTTTGTTACTTCGTTATTGTTAAAAGATTCCAGCGTTTTGCTTTTTAATAATGTGACAACTTACTACCTAGATGTTCATCAAACAAACTGCGTGAACGTGCTTCCAACGGTGAAGTTACGGTCTTATTAACAGATAAAATTTAGTTGAAAAGTAACTTACCAACGCCATTAACTAAAAATCAGCGCCATTTGTAATGCAACCTTGCGGTGAATCATGAAAGCAAAAGTAATAACGGCGCACTCCGTCATAGAGGATGCGATTAGCTAGATTTTAAGTTAAACCATACAGTGTAAACAAACAAATATCTGAGCGTATGAACTACTTCTCGTTGCACTGATCACGACCTTTGATCAAACATCTTGTTTTATTTTATTAAGTTGGTACAGTTAATAAATTTTTGTAAGTGCAAACAAAAAATTTCATAAATAAAGTGATCAAATAATATATTCTTTTCTTAAGGTCGGACACCTTGTGGACGGTTACCGTGTGGTCGGCTAAATAAAAATAAATAAATAAATAAATAAATAAATAAATAAATAAATAAATAAATAAATAAATAAATATTTAATAAATAAATAAATAAATAAATACCGTAAATAGAACATAGAACGATTCAAATCGCATTCTATTTTGTACAAACATTGTGCATTGTTGTTTATCCGTATCTATCCGTATCAACAATGTCGAGCACAGGAGCAGAGCAGAACAGAATGAATGCGTTTGCATCAAGATAAATCTACATTCTTATTATTTATTAATGAATACTCACTGATGTGCTAGTTTCTGATAAAGCTCGTCCATGTCGAATCGACCTTTGGCTTTCATCTCTTCTAGAGACGGGAATTGATTTGCAAATAATTTTTCCTCGTCTATTTCCTCATCCTCATCTAA
Organism: Strigamia maritima; assembly: GCA_000239455.1. Lineage (NCBI taxonomy): Eukaryota > Metazoa > Arthropoda > Chilopoda > Geophilomorpha > Linotaeniidae > Strigamia > Strigamia maritima. The sequence goes on along the minus strand of JH431584.1, from coordinate 357,505 downwards.
GTCGTCATCTTCATAGTATTGATGGAGACGACGCATGCCAGGATGATTTGCCTTCATCAAGTCATCTTCCAAACTCCTGTTCATAACATTTTAAAGCAAAAATCAATACCTAATGAATTGACCGATGCCTACCCGTAGTCGGTGTCGTGGTCAACATCCATGTTTAAGAATTCTTTCTCGTCGCCCGTCGATTCAATCGACTCGCTTTGGTCATCGTTTACTTCCATAGACGGTTGATCCCTGAGATACTGTAACCATAAATGAAAATTACAGTAAAAAAATTAGTTTTTAATCAGTTTCACTTTCATCGTTAATATTTTCGTCAGGTGAGAAACGCATAAAATTCCCTAAATCATCATTAGCAAAGGGCAAATAGCGCTTTATCCGTTTAGCCTTGTCCCCCATTCTTGGGAAGCGGTTAGCCATGTATTCTAAAAATTAAAAAAATAGTACCGGTAATGGATATGGATTTTTTAGTTACGGTACCGTAGTTACAATTTTCGTTAGTTACCAGCAATAACCGGATCATCGGCTTCGGCAAACTGTCTTCTCATCATCGCTAGTTCTTCCGTTTCATCATCGGGCGTTTTTTCAATTTCATCCAACATTTGATTTTCTAACGAAAATTGATTTTTAATAAATGATTGAAATAATAAATAAAATTTACTTACCAGGATGAGTTTCCCCGTACGGTTGTTCAGTACTGATAAACCCACGTTCCATCGCCGCAGCTACGAATAAATATTTCTTAATATCATTACTGAAATCTATTTTGTTTTTACTTTTTGCGTCGTCGGCGCCTACTGACAGTGAGTGCATCAACAAACAAATAAATGATAGAGAACGGTACATGATGCTCCGATTTTGAAATTAAATCAACAAACAATGCAAATATCTCACGAGTCACGAAAGAATCGAAATTCAAATATCTAATGGTTTGTCGCCGTGAAGTTTACTGTCTACTCACTCACAATGAACATGTTTATAGATTATAGATATTAATAATGTTTATAGATGTTGTGACACTTGTTACCGAGCAACAAAATATGGTACAACTAAAAAAATTATTTTTCGATGTTACCGGAGTAACTGATTTTTAACATTAGCGGTGCGTTTAGAATTCAAACGTTACTTAAACCTGTATTATCGCAAATCAACATTATATTCGATTCCAAAGTCAAAATAAAATTGCAAACAACCTTTATTATAATATATATCTTATTAAATTACAATTATTGATTTTTCCAAATCGAATAATAAACTTGTTGCGTTTGCGTTTGACACACTTTTACACGAACGTCGTTGCTATTGCTATCAGTTTATTATAATCAGGTCGTTTCCTTAAAAACGAGGGGATCGGCGCTGTTATTCGTGTTCCTAATGGACATCCGGCATCATCGATAAGAACGATGTTGTTGCTGTCGAATTTAGGTATCATAGGACCTTGTTTCTGTTTTACTCCTACTATAACTGCTTTAATTTTCTGTCCTTTAATGGCGACTAAAACTTTGTCGCCTAACGTTCCGTTGCCCCTGCCGTTTCCTTTAGCGCTGTAGACGTGTATGCATCGAGCTGGTTTGCCATCAGCTTTGGCCTGTTTGCCAATTTCGGTATTATCCACAACATTTAAACGAGTTAATTTCTGAATTTGCGAACTAGCGGGAAACAACCTGAAACAAGATGTAGAAATTATATAAATTTTTCGATTTTCGACCAATATCCGTACCGGTTTGAGTAAAATACTTACGAAATAAATCTTCTGTTGGCATTTAGTGATGGCACAATGAGCTGTTTTACGGCCAACATGGTGTTAAGGATAAACGGATAGTGCCGAGTCTAATTTAATATAGAAAACAAAATTTATATACAATGAACCGTGCCTCGATGAGTTAGACCTCCATACACCAAGCATAGAGAGTCGTGCTGCGGCCAACCGCGCAAAATGAGAACTCCCGTGATGCTTACAAGACCCCGCGAGATTCAATTGCAAGAGGAAAAGTTGGTGGTTCACAAAGGTAATGTTTGAGCTGGATATAAAGACATCGTTCCGAACTTATGATTGAGTAGGAATAGTTACTCGTGTTTTTTATTTTATGACTTTTATTATTACTGAACCAACGTGCCTACGGAATTTTACCAATTTTCAAAGCAAACTAGTCATTAATTAACTTAATGCAGGACGGCTCTTTGAGCTGATGGTACGGTAATTTTGATAAAAAATACATTACAACAAATATGCTTTATTTTTATTTCCATCGTAAAATTATGCATGTGTTTCAGGTAATTTAATACCATCTCAATTATAACTTATAAGAAATAGTCTCGAGAAAAGTACTGCTTTGCTGAGTCCTGGACGAAGTAACTGAACGTCCGAATCGAGGTTGATCCGTAAAGATGCAACATGTAGGAGGAAGACTTTATTTAACTTTGACGCTTTGAGACACGACTGATTCATCATCTGGCCATCAAGCTATCAAGATACATACAAAAAACCAAAACACACAATTTTTATAAAACCTTTAAACCTTGATGTTGTGGTGGCACCTGCTCCTTGTCGTGGCACCTGCTCCTTGTCGTCCTTGACTACCATACCGCTTTGTTGGCCCATCCCACAGCAATTTGAAAAAAATTTAGAAAAAAATTAATAAAAACACAAATTTCAACAGTATATAAAAAATATTTTTATTGTATTGTATTGTATAAACAAAAATAATACGAATTTGTTGAATATTTTGAATTACGGTACCTCAGAAAAAGCTTATTAACATCACCAATGTTGAAAAGAGTGGAGACGGCAAGAGGCCGTAGAAAACAGACGAAGCTACTTAAACATTTATTATTGCCGTACATTTAGCGAAGAACGTGTAGCATGACAGTCATGTTTTTATCCATGCGTTGCAATAAATTTGCACCGATAGCTTCGTTTACTTCGAGCCAAGTAAACCCATCAATTAATCGAACATCCTCTAGCGCTTGGCGAACGGATATCAACAACGTTAAACAAAAACCATCGTTTTCCGCAGTCGGCTTGCCGCAATGTTCCAAAGCTAAGATTCCTTTAGAAAAAAAATTAATCAATAAATTTCGTAGCAACGTCATGAAATAAGTAATAAATCTAAGTAATAAATCTACCATGAGGTTTGTGTGGTGGAAGCGCCACGGGAAAAGTATTTTGCATAAATTTCTTTAGTGTCGAATAAACACTGTGGGCAGGACTTAACTCGCAAATAGGCAAATGCGGACTCGATTTCTCGGACACCAACACATGCACATTATTGCTAAAATAAAAAAAGAACAAGTATACTAAGTATTTGTAAAAAAAAAAAATTAATGACGTTTATCAGAAATTAAAAAACTAACTTCACTCTTTTCCGTACGATGATGATGGTGCGCATGTATTGTCTGGAATGAGGATAAAGCACAGGTAAAAAAGGCTCGTGCCAAGGTGAGTTTTCGCGAGTCCGCTTATAGACGAAACCATGATCGATGAGTGGCAGAATATCGTTACTACGTAAAGTTTTGCCGGGTACGTTAGCCACCCACATCGCTTGCAACGATTCAGCGTCTGCTTCGGCCGTCGTCTTTAACTTTCCACCTAAAATAAACGCGTCCACGAAATAAAATTGCAATTTTTTTATAGTACGGTGCCGAAATTCAGACCAACCAATAACATCGCCCATTAAAACGAATCGAACCCACGATCCGTGAGCACATTCGACAATTAAAATAGAATTCGCACGAAATTGCAACCCAGTTTCTTCTAAAACTTCCCTCTCAGCCGCTTCCTATATCGAATAATAATAACAATAATAATAATAATAATAATAATAATAATAATAATATTAATGGGAACATTTCTCGAGTGTCAATCACCTCTATAGTTTCTCCCGGCTCCATTCGTCCTGCGGGAAGGTACCACGTTCCAGAGTATGAGCTTTTCGCTTCTTGGACCATTAAAACTTCATCATCATCGTTGATAATAACGGCGCATACAATATACGTAACATTGTTCATTAAAACTGGTCGAAATTGGTCGGTGACAACTGGAGCCACACCTTTGGAAACTGCGCTCGCAAAATAAAGAGGTTGGGAGGTCAAGAAAGGAATGTCACGTTTCAAACTACGAATTTTACCCGCAAATTCATTTTGAGTTGCCAAACTGAAGTCGCATTGTATCGGATCGTCAGCAGCTACTTCACCACGCAGCAAGAGTTGTACCTGAGACTCAATTTTCTCCATGTTACTGTTTTGATCATACTTCTAATATAACACCCAGAAAATATTCACTGGGCGAGTCATCTTCGTTGCCTCGGGCAATAAATATATAAAAAAACTCCGACCAACCAAGCGTATTCAAGGAAGCATAAATATAATATTAAATTATGCTGCTTTTTGTACTAATTCTCCATCAATAGCTCGTTGATATTTTTGTCATTTGTTTTTGAGTAAATTGTTGTTCTCAGTTGTAAGACATTGTGAGCATTCAAACTCACTATAAAGGGTGTACGTGCTCGCATAAAAGTATGGCAGCTTTTTTTGTTTCCAAGGGCAATAAACCAAATCAAGTTGTCGCAAAATTTGATAAAAATAAAAAAGATGTCGCTGCTGTCGTGCAGCTCGCTTTAGGTGCGCGGTTGTTTTGTTTATTTATTGTTCGTCGCTGTGTATTGGCTCGATATTCAGTACGTGTACGAGAACATCTGCTTGACACGTTTCACTCGATCTGCATGAAAACAGTCGGATCGCAACGTGAACTATGAAATTGATTGTCATCGTTTGCAGTTTCACATTAGTTTTGTCGGCACAAAGTGTGGATGAAGCGTGCCAGGAGTTTGGTGGCGGTCATGTTTATCCTCAAGATAGCTCAAAGTTGGGTGCAGATCATTCTTTAGTTTGGAGCAAAGCTCAAAGTAATTATAATTCCTCGTAATGAAATTTAATGTTATAAAGTGCTTAAATATTGTTTCTTTTTTTTAAGTTTCAAAACCTGCTCCCGACTGGGATGGGACGGCCGTTTTGAATCAAGAATTTAAAGAGCTCAAGTTAAAGGATTTTAGTGGAAAATATTTAGTTTTCTTTTTTTATCCATTGGATTTGTACGTTGATTTATATGCGAGTTGCTGTATGTTTAAAAATAAATTTCTGTTCGTGTTTTGCAGCACTTTCGTTTGCCCTACCGAGATCATCGCATTTAGCGATCGAATAAAAGAATTTCACACAATAAATACTGAAGTAGTTGCATGTTCTGTCGATTCCCACTTTACGCATTTAGCATGGTACAATTTATAAATTATAAATTCGAAGTAAAAACGAACGCTAATTGCAACTATTTGCAGGATCAAAACTCCGCGGAAAGAAGGTGGTTTAGGTCCGATTAAAATACCTTTGCTTTCGGATCTCAATCATAAGATTTCCAGAGATTATGGCGTATTAATGGAAAGTGCGGGTCATACGTTGAGGTATAAAAGAAATCGTATCCCAGATTATTAGATCGCTATTTACCGTATATCATCGCAGGGGTCTTTTTATCATCGATGACAAAGGAGTTCTTCGTCAAATAACTATGAACGATTTGCCAGTCGGTCGGTCAGTAGACGAAACTTTGAGACTAGTTCAAGCATTTCAGTACACCGACAAATATGGAGAAGTGTGTCCCGCTGGTTGGAAACCAGGAGACGATACGGTGAGATTTAAAAAAAGATATACGTAATTTATAACAAAAATATAGAAATAATCTTTACTTTTAGATAATTCCTAATCCGGCGGAAAAATTAAAATACTTCGAAAATCATTAATATCAGTTCTTTTTAATTATTTTAGAAAAGTTTATTAATTATTTTTTCTTTTTTTAATACTACAAAGAGGCCTGTCGCTTTTGGCAGTAATGTTATGTTATTCCAAAAAGCTAACTAGAATTGGTAAAAGTTAAATAAATAAAAATGAAATAAACCAACTACTTAGCAATTTATTGTATACTTAAATAAAACTGAAGATGGTTTATCAAGAGCCCGAGCTACTGTCTTCTTGCTGCTGTTGATCATTTTTTAACTGAAGAATGAGATGCTGTAGTTCAATACGTTTGTTATTAACTTTTTCTTTACTAAACCAATCTTTTAAGTTAGAAATTGGAATGCTGAAGTCTTTAATTGGATTCTAAAATTAAAATATGATTAAAATAAAACCCGAGTTAGCTTATTTTTAAGCATACCTCAAAAAAATTCTCGACATATTGGAGAAGATAAATTCCGCAATCGCTATTGTTATCCTGGTTTGGAACTTTCGGTACTGTTCCTTTCATTCTTTCTTTTTCGAACGTTCGAACGGTTCCATTTTTAACGCTCCACTCTATTCGTAAATATCTAGATGATGGAGCAACAAGTAAGCCAACATTGACCTATCGTTAATATATCTGAACATACTCTCTCAATGTTGATACAATTCTGCCATGACTTCCCTTTAATAGAGAATCGAATATGAGTATACAGGGCCTAAAAAAATTAATACAACTATAAATTCGCTCAAAGTGTCTTTTAAATATTATAATAATCTGCTTACTGCACAATCGGGGGATTAGTATTTGTGGGCGACATGCTAGACCCGTCTTCTTCGGCTTGTAGGAGCAGACTCGTGGACGAGGAATTATCTTCGTCATCATCCAACATCGATTCCTAAACATAAAAAGTTTAATTAGGAAATACACTAAATAAGAGAATGGCGTACTTCATCGATGCTAGTAATCCAATCTCTCGCTTCTTTTTCTTCCTCGATCTGATCAGCTGGCCGTGGAGATTCTATAAAATCAAAGTTTAAGTTTTCGAATTATACGAGGCGGAATCGAACCAATACCCGAGTTGTTTTCGATCGAAGACGAGTTGGTTTTGTATTCTAATAGCGGCCGAGGGGCGTCCAACGCGGAAAAGCAGATAACTGCTAAAAACCAATGTAAATGCTCATTTATTGGTATTATAATAAAATCCTTTTTAAAAATATCCACATGACGCGTCCATGTTTTCACTCTGTTGTGCCTTTGTTCAGCGAGACTGTAGGAGCGAACAAAAAAAATAATGAGTTATACTAGTTTCTTATGATTTATTCAATTTGCTGACGGTAATTTAGACTCTCCGGACTTTGATAATCGATGGTTACTTCTCATAGTAAGACGACGCCAGAAATACGAGCTGAAAATGTGGGTTCGTTGACGATCAGCTTCGCTTAGTTTGTTCTGAACTAAATATCTGTCATCGTAAATGTTCATTAATAAATTGAATTTCAAATTTCAAATTCAATTCTCATCGAATATCAAGTTTTACTTCAGATAAAAGTCTATTATCCCATCATTAAGGAACTCTCCCTCGTGCAAGCAATTGAAATCTTCAGTTGTAATAGTGATTCCACCAGTCTGAGGTGGTGGGGGATAAGTCATCATTCTACAAATTAAAAAAATAAATAAATAAATAAAGCATCTTTACATTTTCAATAAAAGTCTCTTTCAAACTTTTTAACCGCCACAGATTTAACCTCCATGTAGTAATTTTTCCCATTGGTACTAGAAACACCATGTGATGCGGCCCTATCCTGCAACAAAACGAATATGTGAATGTGTACATACGTATGTACTCTTTAAATATTAAAAAAATTTTACTTTTCGAGTTGAATCCAGTAATATTCGGTCAGCTTGTGCGTGCGAAATATGGTCGATTTTTATTTCTCGCTTAAAGCTCCGAAATATATCAAATAGAGCCATTTTTTGTTCATCGACCAATTTTTCCGGTAAAATAGTTATTCTTTTTTGCGTTTCATCTAAAAAGTACAAATTATAATATTACAGGATATATCCAATGGACAACATCAAAAACATACCCGTAGAGGCGGGATCAAAGTATTCATCACCATCTTTATGCATATTTAGCATGCCGCAGATGGCACTCGCTTTCGAAGGTGTCGTTTCAACAAAAAATACTGACATATCGGTACCGATATAATAATAAAATTTCACTATGTCATCAAGTTTGAAGTTCAAACCGATATTACATTTACCTGTAACGGACCGACAAGTAGAAAAAGAATAAAAATGACATTTGAAATAGTCAGGTGTTTACCATTAACGAGTGAAGCGTGAAACACTATTTCCTTATTAGTCATAATCATGGGTAAGTCTGGCACATATCTAAAAGATCCGATACGAATACTGCGGCATTTTAAATTCACAGTTGAAATCGATGTTTCAGCAAATACTCTCGCTCGTTTCAGCGTACAATTTGTTTGCGGATATCGAATTACGGAAGATTTGATTTCCGGAGATATCGCAGAGTCTTTAGACTTTTGTTCTTCCTCATCCGACGATATAGTCAAACAAACTAAAAATTACGAAAAAAAATTAAATCGATTTCACACGAAATATTTCTAAATTTACAAACCAGGTTCCGCGTTACATCTTTTCACCGAAGGTTGAACCCGTTTACGCAGGTAATTTCGATGATAAACTTGATCATCAATTTTTCTTTTGTAAAATTTGCTAGAATCTGTAGAAGACATGACAATATTTCCGGCACACTTGCCAGCATCATTTAGATACATTTTAGAGTGGACCGGTAATAGTTTATCGCAGCGATCGCACGAGCTAAAATTTTTACTGTACGAACCACAATTTGCGCACATACAATATTCGATGAAAGCCTGTCGAATAAAAATATGTGTAATGACTTTGTGTGTACAAATTAATCATAACTAACCTTTTTTGTTTCCTTGCAATTAGGACCATTTAATTGAGATCCACTTTTGTCGTTCCGTGGCTGCAGAATCCCATCGTTGTGTGTAAACCTGTTAACACTGGGCTCATTTTCCGATCTGCATCGTAAAGTTAGCGATCAGTTAGTTTTAATTCAATTAGTTTTAAAGCTAATTCTTACTTCACTGGTTGGCGTAAGTTTAAACCACTGTTAGAATTTTGAGATTTTGCTACAAACATTATACGCGGTCAGGTTTGTTCGAATAGCGTTTATTTATACCGCCACATTTATGCCTATAAATACTTACGTATGGAATTCATGGTTTGCAACGAAAACGAGTAACGTTGAATAAAGTCATCGTCCTAGAAAAGCAGAAAATTGTTTAATTCTGTTGAATAATTGCCATTTGTTATTATTATTATTCGAGTACTTGCCGATGCGTTTTGGCTTTTCAGGCCGCTTTCGCTCTGTTTAAGCGCTTTCTTCAAGAAATGCCCAGGTTTTATTTTTGAGTCAGTACTGTCCATTATTTTACTAGAATTTGTAAACCTCATAAAATAAAATGTGATTTAATACGGCGAAAATTAAAAACTTTTAACAGATTTATCGTCTACTCCATTTGCAAAAAAGTAGCCTACCAGCTGGCGCCATCCGGCGAGTAGATATAATAATCCCACAGAAACGCAAGATTACTCCGCACATACGCTGTTTATTGTGCTCTTGTATCGCTGCGTAAAATGAGTGACGCCATCCCGGACGCCATACACTCTTTTATTATTGTATTTTTTATTGTTGTTTTATTTTCCTCAGATATCTGTATTGATGAAAACAGTTTTTTTTTTTAGACTATTAAAAAATACGCAACAAGTATTTATTATTACCGCATCTATTTAATTCGAACGATTTATTTAAAATAATTTTTATCAAAATTAACAGAAACAGCTTCCACATCGTTGAATGCACACGATAATTTCATTTTTTTTTTTAAATAGTTAAATAAAGTGAAAAAAACTCGGTCTAAAAACAAAATTGAAATGGTGAATCAAACTGCTCCTACCATCTAGCGTCACAAATTACAAATGTAAGAACGAAGCGACCTCAGCCGGGATGAAATGTACTGTAAAAGATGAGGATGCTGAACCGGATTGATGCTGCTCTGCAGTTTTAATGCGGGCAGACTAATCGCTCGCAGTCGCAATGAAAAATGTACAAATTACATTTTTAATCCTATTTACAATTTTAAAATAAACCAATTAAAAAGATGATGGTCAAGTTGAAAAAATTTTCTAAACGTTAAAAAATAATAAGAATTTAATTTCAGATTAAATCGGACCGGTTCTGCATGAAGTGAAAATAAACAGTGGACGAGGCTATTCGGTCGGGTTGGTGTGTCGTGTCGTGTCGGTGTTGTAGGGGGCGTTCTTTCCGTTTCATTTGTGAGTCGTGACTACGCCCACCTTCATCCATCCGAAAACGAGAGAGAGAGCGAGAGAGAGCAAAGAGAGAGAAGGAAAGAAAGAAAGAAGAAATTGAAGGGTAAAGAAAGACAGAACGCGGATAAAGGCCAATGCTCGCTCTCACCCATTCGGCCCGGTCCTAGTCCCTCCGATAGAAGGCATTGAAATCCTAGTCTCCCAGACTGGAGACGGCTTCGCGGGCACAAATCCGCCCGCTTTGGTCGAGGCATGAGCAGACCCATGACCGCGAGCACAAGGAAAGCCAACGCTCTCCAACCTCAAACTCCCACTGACGTAAGTCGAACCCATTTTGCCATACACCAATTCCGGCGGTAAGAAAACTGCCTCCATATTGGATGGGCTACTTAAAATGGGTCCAACCGACATTTGATCGAATCAGTGCACATTGAAAAGAAAAAAATAATATTTTTTTAAGGACGATATAAACAAAAATGGGGGAAGAGAAAGATTAAAGAGAGGAATTAGGGGATTAAGATCGTATTGGTAATCTCGGGGAGCTAGGTGCAAATACAATAGATACATCCGAGATATTTTAGACTTTATTTATAATATTCTGTTTGCACAAATATGCGGGTTCAAAAGTGTCAGATTATGCTTTAGCAAAGCACCGCTGCGAATGTAAATGAGAAGCTTCCCCGCACGTACCGCAAGCAACGCTCGTCAGTCGAACTGATTTGAGTAGAATCTGGTTTCTGACTATTTAAAATTTTTAACGTTTCTCATTTTAAGCAATTCGTGAAATCAATACACGTTTCGTCATTTCTCTGTGTGACCGTATCGTAATAATCAGTTGAGAAAAATTGATTTCCCCATTGTGAAATTGCCCAGCCATGTTATTTCAAATAAGAAATTAAATTTTTATTTTTTTGGCGAAGAGCAGCGAAGCTAAAGAGGAAAAAGATAAACGATGTCCAAATTTCGTGACTATGACAGTAGCTAATCTAATTTCTTAACGAAGGAAACAAAAATAGAAGTTTATTTAAACTAAAAGCACTTATTTATTTATTTTTTTTTTTATTTTTTTTATTTCTCTAGGTCTGGCAGAGGGTGTTTGCAAAATGGTCCAATGTGGAGCAACTGGCTTTCTTAGTACTTACACTTTGGCCTTGGTTGTCGTTGTTTTGGCGTTGGAATACAACGATCATGTTGGTAAGTTTGAATCCAACTCACAATTGTAATATCTAAATTTTTTTTAAAAAAATGACCGGATTTGTTTTTAAGCAAAAATAAATAAAAAATAATATTTTTTTTTATTTGACAAATTGCACAAAATACATTGACAATTTTTTGTGTGTAAATATTTGATTCGGAGCTCACTCGTGCCGTGTCGTTTGCAGTGGTCAGTTGCACGGTTTTTGTTTTCCAAGGACCATTTACATATACTTTTTTCGGTTCTTTGAGTACCGTATTAAGTACCGTACTTAAGTAGTAGAGTATAATATAGTTGATTTTTTTTAATCATCAATCTATTTTCTGTTATTTTTATATTTTGCTCTGTTTTTTAGTCGCTGCAGACCAGACTTCAGTGAGCGGAGATCCCATTTCGCTGTCCCATGACTCAACGCTCCACCCTCCGCTTCCCTTCCCAACCACCACTAAGGCCCCAAGTACGTCCCAGTCTCGTATCACTTCATATTCCCAAACAGAACCTTAAAAATTAAGTAAAAATAAAAATTCAATTTAAATTTCGAGAAAAAAGTATTACATTTAAATTAACTACCGAATATTTAGAAATTACTAGATAAAAATTGAAAAGAGGATTTAAATTTAAGCAAAACAGACAGATTTTTTTTGTGACACGAAGTTGTATTGATTTGTTTATGTTTATCGTCAGAATGTGATCGAATGTTCATCAGCAATCCTAACGGGCCCCGGAATGGTACTTTTAATGCTCCGGATTTCAAGAACCCGACCAACCATTCGCGTCAGTGTATTTATACGTTCATCGCAGCTACTAATGAACGAGTGCAAATCACATTCACTGGTTTCAATCTCAGAGGCACGCCACCCGAGTAAGTATCAAATATCAAATCCAATCCAATACGAAGTATACTACTACTTCTGGAATCTGCAACCGCTTCAACTCACTAGCCAAATTCAGTTTTAATTGAGTCATGGTTTCTGTTTGCTCACACAGTGGATCTACAGCAGGGACTCATCCAGAGTGAGTATCTTAAATTGGTCACATCATTTTCCCTCGTATGTCCCTCCAAAATATGGTATTTTGCTGTAGATTGAGATTTGAGGCTGAGCTTTGATTGTGCATGCGTAGATGAGTTTAATGAAGAGTTGCAGTTTTCTTTCAATTCTCTTTCAATTACTTTTTCTCTTTTCTTTTTTCTTTTTTTTTATTTTTTATTTTTTATTTTTTATTTTAATCTCTTTTAAAAAGTGCTATACTAAATACACAGCACGCGCTTTATATTCTAGGTGCAACCACGAATACCTTGATTTGTATACGGAAATTGATGACCCTCATTCGGATCTTATCACGACCCCATTCGGAGGTCGGTATTGCGGCCGAATTCCTCCACGAAAAAGAATTTCGATGTATCATGTTTTGATCATCGGATTCTACACCGACAAACCCACTGTGGACGATTTCGTGTTCACGGGCATGTACGAGTTCATTGATGCATGTAAGAAGACCAATTAATCAGCACATTTGGCGATTTGGAGGCAATTTGCTAATTCATTTATTTTTTCATCACATCTTAGCCCGATTTCAAATTGGAACCCCGACACCTCATATGGCGTGTGGTTTCACAATTCGCAGTGATCAAAAAAAGGAGGGCAATTTTTGCTCACCGACTTACCCCGGTGTTTACCCGAAGAACCTCAACTGCTTTTATAGATTTTTAGGAAATAAAAATCAACGCGTTCGACTCGAATTCATGGACTTTGATCTTTTCTACGGAGGGCCACAGTAAAGACATTTTTTTATTTTTTAAATTAATCGAATTTTTTTATTGTGAATTTGTTTCTTTCCAGTTGTCCTTTCGATTATATAAAAGTATTCGACGGCCCCGATTCCAGCGGCCCAGTGATTGGCAGATATTGTATTCAACAACGCAATCTTGTAATTTATTCTTCGACAGAAAATTTATACGTCCAGTTTAACACTTTAAACAGAATTGCCGATTCGCAGAATAGAGGATTCTCAGCCAATTTCGAGTTTAGTGAACGATATGTCAATTTAGGTAAATTATTATTATTGTTATTCTTATTTCTTAATACAATAATGTTGTTATTTGCAGGTTTCATACAAAATAACGACGGGGAGCACATGAGGGGCTCTGAATGCGATCAAACAATTTTAAGTAAAAAAGAATCAAATGGCACCGTGTACTCCCCTAATTACCCATTTTTATACCATCCTAATACCATTTGTCGATATTTCATATACGGATTGCAAGATCAGCAGAATTTAGAGCGAGTTCGACTCGAGTTTGACAAATTTGAAATTCCTGACACCGATCCGACGTGCGCGGACAGTTATTTAAAACTCTATCTACGTGGTCAGGAAGAGAACCAAGAGTTTGATAAACACGATCACAGTCTTTGCGGTCGGGTTTTGCCTCCTGCCACGGTGTCGGACGGGCCACGTTTGTTCATGGTGTTTAACAGTGGCAAAACGCAGGGACAGGGATTTAAGGCCAAATATGTCTTCGAAACCGGTATAAAAAATTTAAAAAAAAAAAAAATTAAAAAAATAAAAATGATTTTCCTAGAGTACCTGGTGCCTGGAACGCCTGCACCCGACGGGTCGTGCAATTTCACTTATTTCAGCGAAAGTCATTTAAGCGGTGAATTTAATTCGCCGCGGCACCCGAGCAATTACCCGTCGAATTTAAGCTGCATCTACACGATGGAGGCTCGACCGGGAGAACAAATTAAATTAACATTCGAACAGGTTTCCATCAAAACTCTGTCCACCGTTCAGTACGGGTGAGTAACTCAACTGACGCGTTAAATGTTTAAAGGGTTAATTGACGATTCTTCGTAGGAACTCTTGTCAAAATGACTGGATCGAAATAGATAACATTCTGAGCGATGGACGACCGATGGTCATAGGTCGATATTGCGGAACTAAAACTCCAGGGCCCATAGTTACGAATTTCGGAAGTCAAATATTGAGAGTTTCGTTCCACACCGATGAAACGAACGTGGGTAATGGCTTCAGGGCCCGATATATATTTCAATCGGAAGAATCGATTTTCGGAGGTAAAAACTAAAAATTGAATTTCTATTACGTGATCATCTGATCAAATATTTTTTTTTTAAAATTAGATTGCGGTAAGAATATTTCCGATTTGGAAGATGGCATCTTGTCATCTCCCGGGTATCCGGAAACTACAGCGACGAGTGGTCGATATTGCAATTGGTACATTTACGTAAAACCTCATCATAGGGTTTTGTTGGTTTTCACCGATTTCGCACTGCAGGAAGGTGAAAATCGTACGAAAGAATTTTATTCGAATTATAATTTAATTTAAAAAAAATTGATTTCGCTAATTTTAGCCGCTGAAGACGTTGGTTGCCCAACATCCGTCATACGAATATGGAAAAGCTTAGATGCAAATCCGTTAGAAATATGCGGGAATCGGTTAGCAGAATCAACGCAGCAAATATATTCAGAAAGAAATGTCCTTCGCGTTTCGTACGCAAAAATTTTTAAAGTTGTCTAAATATGTTTTTTTAAAAATATTTAAAAAATCTTCAGATTTGTCACCGCTGAAAAAACGACAGTGAGTTTTCGTGCTGTATGGACAGAAATCAGAGAAGGACCTCATTGCGACCGATTTCGATGCGCGATTAATGGATACTGCATTTCTCAGCAGCTGCAATGCAACCGCATTCCTAACTGCGGTCTGAACGACACCTCGGATGAAGATACGTGCGAAATCCAGCAAAATGACGTCCAAAGTACAATAGATGGTTAAAACAGTTTTTCCGGATTTTCAATTTTTCGATTTGAATTTTTTAGCTGAGGAAATTTCGGAGTTGGATCTATATCTTCTAACGGGTGTCATCGTAGGCGTTTCGCTTCTCATCCTGATGAGTATCTGCATCTGGTGTCATCGAAAACACAAGCGGCGACGAGATGAGTTACATCCGCACGAGGTCCACCATCGTCACGTGTGTGATGCAGCAGGCGCAAGATTCTCCTCAGTGGACAGTGTATAAACCGATGTCGTGTGGTTGGGACAGGGATTTCGGGGGGGTCAATTGGTCACTTGGTATTACGAGGTGGATCGTTCGAATGGCAGCTAAAACTCTAATATTCCTCTGTGCGGCGACCGATCCGATCCGATCGATCGATCGCCCACTGGACTTAACTCACTCCGTTGCCACCTGTGCCTGGTGTTCCTTCTTCCCCGCGTGGCAAAAATTCGTGCGACAAACGAGAATTGCACACTCACTCACTCACTCACTCATCGTGGCGCTGGTTTTCTTTCTTGTGGCAGCTCTTTCTTCATCTTAACTCCGTAGTCGCCTATCTTTTTCACCCACCCACCCACCCCAACCCACCCAACAAAAACATATCGCTGCCCAATTAGAATACCCCGTTTTTAGTCCACTGTTCTCGCACTATGTCCCTTCACCGACAAATCATTTCTATTACAAATTGGGCTCGACAATTACGTCACCGTCACGTACAAAGTTCTAGTGATAGCAACAAAACAAAAACAAAAACAAAAACCTCAAAAATATAGCGGTAGAGCTAAACATTAAGTGCTGACAAGTTATTGAGTATTGACCAATCACAGAGCACCACGATGAACTAAATGAACCAAATTACTCGCCTAATTAAATCGATTAATTTTTTTTAAAAAATATTAATTAAAATATTCAATTTGTCTCGTCAACAAATGAGAAGAAACTCGTTTCGAAGAAGGGGAGATCGGCCAAATATCCCGTCTTTCCACACTTGCCAAAGCTGAATTTTCATTTCTTACTTTGTAATAATGTTGATAATTGATAAACCGATCAAAAACACAAATAGGTTACTTTTTATTTCTTAACAAATATATTTCAAAAGTGAGATTAAAATGGGAAAAAAAGAAAAACGAAAACAAAAACTTCATATAGTTATCATGATTCCTCCATACTCTCATTCAAAATCAGTTCTGTATTGACTTGAGCTTCGAGACTGACTGGTATAATTTCTAGATGTAGATCGTATTGCTGATCTAGACCTAAGTAACTGTCACTGATAATGTACAAGGTGTACACGACTCGACCTTCCTTTAGTGGAGTGAAGAAAGATAATTGCATCGTAGACCGTCTCGATATAAAACCGACACGTTTGAGTGCTATTAATTCCTTGTTTTCCACATCGCCCAGAATAAGGAACCAACCTTCGGCTTTCGGTTTCGGAAAACGAGGGGCAAATGCACGGGAATCTTGTTTCTACAACAAGAAGTGCACATTCAATAACAAGTGTATGTGATATAGAATTAAACAAATTCACTGTACCTTTGTAATGTTTTGCAAGCTAATATTCAACCAATATTCCTGATCGGCGTGAAGTGAGACCCATTCCTCTTCACCTTGAATTTAAAAAAAAAAAAAATTAAGATAACAAAGCCATTGATTTTTTTTCAAACAAACATACGTGACCATTTAATAGGAATCGCGTAATCGGTTTTACCCGCTTGGCCTTCCCACCAACCATTTACGGCAACCGACGCATGAATTTGAGGCAAATTGTTGAGCGCTTGATAAATCTAGAAAAATCATACTCGTTAGATTCCTTTTCATAAATTAAAAATATTCGCCATCAACCTGATCGATTTGGTTTTCGTCCAAATCGTGACGAAGGAGTCCCGCCAAAACTTCATAGCTGCCCGCACACGAATTGATAAGAGCTGGAAGACAGTCGATTGGCACTGCATTGGCACTCCTCCGACGCGATATTATTTTCTTTTTGAAGCAGTGTAAATGATGCGGTTCTAAATGTGGTAAAGTGAGAATGGAATTTTCGTCAACCCATCGTGCTTGAAGCACCATCTGAATCATATTGGCCACACCGATGGCTGTCGCCAGCCAACCGTGATCCGCCGCCACATCTAGCATAGCCTACTAAAAATTATTAATAAATCGTCTTTGGAAAACGGTCACACCGAGTTATCACCTGCAGTATACGAATAGCTTGATCCATAACTGACTTTAAATCTGTCACGTAGTCCGAGCTAGGCAAAGTTAACCGACTGAAATGTGCTTGAAACAACAAATTGGCTTTCGTGTGTGGACTGTCTAGCGTAAACTGATTGACGGGGAAAGGGCAACTTCTGGCTAAATCGCTGTTCACCGCAAAGAAACAAAATATACGTAAGGCTAAGGTTTTCAAACATTATTTTCCTATCGGTACCCATTTACTGTATCTTCATTATGACGAACCGGAAGTTCAGAGTACTCGTGGACGTCGCATAATACCCCTAAAATTTGTTCGACGGTCATCTCGGAGCGCATCTTTTCTTGAAAAGTGCGGACGGAGCCGTGGTGTAAATAATAGTACGAAGCCAAACGACCCGACGTATTTGCTTGAATGGATCTAGCGTCTTCCTCTATCGTAATGCAAGTTGATTGCTCCAGTTCGCGAAGCGCTTTTTCGATTACGTTGGATAAATATTTATTGATTACGTCGTGGTTTACATCTTCCAGTTCGTAATAACTTTAGAAATAAAATAGTTTTTAGAAAATGTACCGAGAAAAACGAGCTGTTCTTTTACTTTGGATTTTGAAGTAATCTTCGGAAAAAATATGTCCACGTTAGATAATCTAAACAGTTCTGTTTGGACGAAATTGCTCCAGATACTATTTCGGCATTTAAGTGATCCGCCAACACCTTCAATAAACTGTAAACAAAAAAATAACAAATTAAAAAAATAAAATAAACAAAAACATTCGCATTCGTTATTTTACCTCGACTCGACAGGAAATGGATTATATAAAAATTTGCGATAAAAACTTTTTTAACGTCGTGGACAAACACCATGGCAACTCCATGATCGTCGAACTGAGGCCTGCCTGCACGACCCATCATTTGTAACACATCTAAAAAGAAATCGTGCAAGAAACTTAATATTAGCGGCAAAACAACAATTCTGTCCAATTTACCCGTGACTGGGACATCTACATAACGTCTAGTCTTGCCGTCGTAGTATTCGGTTCCTTTAATCACGACCAAATGTGCCGGAAAATTCACGCCCCAAGCGAGTGTAGCCGTTGCAATAAGCACTTGAATCTTTTGCCGAACAAACAATCCTTCGACAACTTTGCGATCTTTATCTTGCAAACCAGCGTGGTGAATTCCGATTCCGAAAGCGAGTGTCAATTTAAGATTAACATCTTTAATATTAAGCAAAATTTCATCCATCTGGAACAAATTAAAATTATAACACCATATTATATAGACCGCTAAAAAAATGTACCTCCTTATCCTCCATGAGCAACCATTGCTTCGGATTTTCTTCAGCCGCTAGATAGGCGATTAGATCGAGAGCGGTAAGTCGGGTCTGCCGACGCGAAGAGACGAATACTAATACAGGTTTGTCCGGTGAGTACATCTTAATCGCTACAATAGAATATTATGTTTAATACAATATGATACAGTAGATCGCGCATTTATTCCGTACCCAGTAACGTCGGTTTATTCATCGACGCCATACGAGGGCAGTAATGTTTTCCAGAAAAACCCTCCATGTGTACTTCTAACGGAACGGGTCTTACGGATGGACGGAAATTGTAAAGTCCCGTCTAAAAATACATTCGATTCGAATTACAACGTTAATGTAAAAACTGGAATTGAATACTTCTTTAATGCCCAACCAATCGGCTAAGTCGCGCGCATTAGCGAGAGCAGTAGACAAACCGATGATGCGAAGTGGGAAATCACCGTGCGACGAAATAAAATTTGTACGGGAGACGATCACTTCTAAGACCGGACCACGATCCTCGCCTAGTAATACAACTATTTAGTAACACACTCATCATTAAGGAATCGTTAGACAAGTATACCCAGTAAATGAATTTCATCAATTATGATTAGCGCGACAGATTTGACATAATTTCTCGTTTGCCAACTACGACTGACACCGTCCCACTTTTCGGGGGTCGTGACTATCACATCCGCCATTTCAATCGCTTTAACATCGGGCGTTATGTCACCAGTCATTTCCACGACTCTAGTAACATTAATAAATTAATAACAAAAATTAAAAGTTTAGTCCGCGAAATAAGTTACAATTTCCCCAGTCTCTTCTCTAATCGATCTTTCCAATCTTCGATTCGCTCTCGGACAAGAGCTTTCAACGGTGCGATGAATACGATCTGAATAAAACGATAAGATTTTAACATGTGTGGAAATGTGGTTTACGATTAAAATTACTTTTGTTCCTGGATATTTACGGAACACACGAAACATAGCCACTTCAGCCGCAATCGTTTTCCCAGACCCGGTCGGGGCTCCAATCAGCACATTTCCATCTGTGTGGTACAACGTGTGAAAAATTTGCGTTTGAATAGGATTAAAATGAGTGAAATTATACAGCGCTTCTAATTTATGGTCGTTTAGTGCATTGATAGGCAATGGATCCAAATCTAAAAGTTCTGCACACACAAAAAAAATAATTACACGTAAAGTTACACCCTGTTTAAGCATGTCACAAAATACCGGTATGAGGTGGATGACGCTCGGGTAGAATAAGATGCTGAAATGACAATGGAATAATTGTTTCTGAACCTATCCAATGATCCGAAACAATTTTAACGTAAAACTGACTCGGTGTCTCCTCTTCTGAAAATGGAATTGTAAAAACGAGTTCCTGCGGTAGTTTCTTCGTCACCTGAAAACAAAAAATACAAAAAATGACATTATAATTCCATCACAAAATTACTTAATGCGCGGTAAACGTACCTGATTTTTTGTCAACACAAAATGTTCGTAGTGATGCAAGTCATTCGTTATCGGATCTTCAACCCAAACCCAAAAAGATTCGGCAACATTTCCATGAATTTTGTCACTCCAACGAAAATCGGCTGTGACAATCACGCGAACACGCAAGATTTCCCTCGTGATCGGGTGAATCGAAGCCTCCAAATTGACTACTGGAATCGACTCGACACACTCTTTTACCAATGGTCCCGCCCGAATGTTATAGATGAAATGACCGATCTCTTTAGCATCCATTTGTTTAAGTTTGTCAATCGTCAAATTTTTTTCTTCCAATTTATAAACTATTTCAGAACGGAGAACTGAGAACTGGTGAAGCGGACTATCTTCCGGCCACATACGTTGTTCCAACACTTTACACAGTTCGAGCATTCGACTGGACATTAAAGCCCACCGACGCCGTAATACAACTTCGAAGAGAGCTCGCAAAATGCGCGTACCGTTCTAAAGAAGAAAGTTGTTTTATATTCACCTATTTCAATTAAAAATCTGAAAATACCTGCGTGATGTAATTTAAATCAGAAATAAGAGAAAAACTTTTACAATCTCCACGCGATATGTGAGTCTGTAGTAGAATATTGACTTTCCCGTGCGTATTTTCTTTGCCACCTTTCACGGGCAATTTACAGTACGTGAGTGTTTGGTCTTCCAATTCATCCATTTCATCCTCCCGTACTTTTAACTGGTTAAATTCTTCCGCTTGGGAAACCATCGCTATCACCTCTCCTTCATTCATCTCTACTTGCAACATTTCGTTAATCAGCTAAAAATAAAAAATAAAAATTTACATACCAATGACCAATTACAAACATCAGAGTTGTATCTGACCTCGACTGTATGATATTTAATATAGAAATGGCTGGCTGTTCGCCCTAGATCCGTAGCATGGAGGCTACTCGTGCGGTCTACATAACGGATCATTTGCGCTTTATCCAATTTCTGGGCCGTTTGTTTGATCAATTTAATTCTGTATTCTATCAATGTTGGATCTTCCTATTTGGAGAAATAATTTAAAATCTTAATTTAATTTAATCTTTTTCTCCCCATTTCTCCCCATTAGCGATTGACGTCGAGTTTAGAAATACCTTAACCATTTCGGGTTTAATACCGTAAACCAAAGGATTTTTTTGCATTCTGACAAATAGGTAAGTATACCGTAACCATTGAATCGCTTCGTCAATCGTAGCCACCGTACCCAAAACAATCTGTAAATAAAAATAAGTTCATAAAATTAATTACATGAAATTTCAATTCGCAGTTACTTCAGCATTTAAATTATCCGTCAAATTCTGTTCGAACTGACTCTCGATAGGACACTGGCAAGTGAGTAACGAGAGGTAATGAGCCAACTTATCGTGCGTCGTGATGATTGTTCCGTGCCCCGAGCTGTCATACTGCGGGCGCCCAGCTCTACCGAAAATTTGCAGCACATCCAAAAAACTCAGATCCACAAATGAACCATGTTTCGAATCATAAATTTCAGTTCCCTTAATTATAAAAAGATTAAAATAGTTTTTACAAAAAAACACTGAATATTTTTTACCCGTATTATAACGGCGTGAGCTGGTAAATTCACTCCCCACGCTAACGTAGAAGTGCATACAAGAACTTTAATGATTCCTTCGCGAAATAATCTTTCCACTAAATTGCGATCTTGACGAAGCATTCCCGCGTGATGAATAGAAAATCCACTCGGAATTAAATCCATCAATTGCCTATTTCGCGAATACGCAATCTAAAAATAGTATTAATTAAACGATCGATTAATAGCACCCACGCGCTTTCTCACTTGTTTATCAGTAAGTCCTCGATTCGTCACTTCGAATCTCTGCATGTGATTCCTCTGTTTAGCAATTTCACGCAAAACTGTGGCTGTGCGATATGTAGCATTTCGAGCGTGTACAAAAATCATTACTTGATGACCCTTGTCGACCATGTGCGACACTTTGTCGTAGCAAGCATTGTCCATATCTTGCATCTGCTGCAGCGAATTTATAGCCTTTACTCCGATAAATGTCTGGCTCAAGGGTACGGGCCGAAAACGCGAGTCGAAATAAAACAAACCAACTTGGGGATTAACCCGCAAGAACTCCGCTACATCCAAATAGTTCGGTAATGTTGCCGATAAGCCAATAATTCGAATCATGCTTTGACTCGATTCGACCTACTCACGTAAAAGAAAATAAAATAAAAAGAAATTGAAAATTTTTCCTCGAGTGTAGTCACTTGTCTCAATGTTCTGGCCACTAAAGCTTCGACAACTGGACCCCTGTCTCCATGCAGTAAATGTACTTCGTCAAAAATGAGTAGTCGTACTAATTGCGTCAAACCAACATCACCCGTTCCTTTTCGCGTAATTACATCCCATTTTTCTGGGGTCGTCACAATTATCTTGATTTAAAAAAAGATGAGTCGAAAGTGAGCCGAATATCGAAACCGAACGTAACACAAATTACCTGCGTGTTTGCAATTTGAGTTTTAGTAAGTTGCATGTCTCCAGTCAACTCTTTAACAGAAATTTGCAAAGATTCCAATCGAGAACTAAAATTTTGTACCATTTCTGCCGCCAACGCTTTCATAGGTGCAACGTAGACTATCTGAAAATGTTCAATATTAGTCTAGCGACGGGCTACACTTACAATTTATTTACTTTAAAATTGTCCTTTTTAATTGTCCCATTTTCCATGTGTTGTTTGATCTCGTGTACGATAGCCAACATAGCGATATTCGTTTTACCCGCACCTGTGGGTGCACAAATGAGCAAGTTTTCGTTGGAATGATATGCCGTATCAAATACAACAGTCTGAATTCGATTGAGGGTTTTTATTCCTTGGAAACAACTTCTTCCAATCTGAATATATCATTAAGTTAATTTAGATTAAAATAATTTTATCCAAATTTATGTACCTCGTCTAATTCTGAAATAGGTTTTAATCGACTTCCCACGTTGGTTGGTGGCGATTCGTTCGCAGGAATTGACACCTCCTCATATTCTCGAGTCACTTTACGCTCAAATCCCACAGGAAGACTCATCTAAAGTTATTCAAAACGATTAAAATTTATTGAAACCTGAACAAATGTGCAAACATTTACTTTTTGTCCGCTTATGTAACTAGCGCTCTGCTTGGCTTCCATATACGAATCGTAAACATTAGGATAGGTGATACGAGGATGAAAACTTGTATCTTTTCGAAAAATAGGTCCAGTCATAGCCGCTATGAGAGAAATCTCACGTTGTTGTTTTAAATATTTGCCGTCGAACACTTCCATCGCATCCTCCTGTTCCGCTTTTTGCCTTTGAATTTTCTTTTCACCTTTCCGAATTTGTTTCGCCATTTCCTTTTCATACTCTGACTGTAAAATAAAAAATATAGCAAATTTATAGGCCAAATCGTGTTGATTATACAACGTTCATCAACCTGAATTGTCACGTAGCAAGCGTAAGCGGGTTTCTTTTCTAATCGTCTGGCTTCAGATTTTAATATAAGGTGCTCAGTTTTCTTATTGGACAACTCGACAAATTCCTTCCTGTGCTTCAGTAACACTTCACAAAGTTCCACGTGATCAAAACCGAGTAATTCGCAGAGCTAAAACGTAATTAAAACAATTATTTTTAAAATACTCTCGTCGAAGTAAATCACGTACATCATTTTGAAGTTCTTCATTCGATTTTGACGTTAATAAAAGTCGCGTCGTTGACATAACCAAATCATCGGCGGAGTCGTAATATAATTCCAGAAGTTGATTTAACCAATAAGAATCATGTTTCATTCTTCGAGAATTGTCGTGAGCGGATTCTTTAACGAAATTATCACGGGTGTACACGAGACTAATATCGGTCGAACTTTTTTCTCCGTCTTCGTTGCTAATCCAATCCTCTCCATTTAAAACTTCCAAATTGTTCCAATCTTCAGGCAACACCAATGGCGTAAATTTTATTCCTTGACCAAAAGAAATCTCCAATTCCTTTTCGTAACTATTTTTTAGCGAATGAATAACATTATCGGGTAAAATGACGGTCAATCTTTGAACCACATCGCTCATTTTATGAACTGTCGATTGCACCACATTGCCAAACATGTTTTTCAATTCATTTATTTGATGGCAGGAAATCATTTCAGTATTTTGAAAATAAAAAAAAAATATACGCTTGCAGTTTCGACCATATCCCAATTCGCATCCGCACCAACTAAAAAAATTAATGAAATTAAATAAACTTTTAAAAAAAACAATGAATAAATAAAGTTGAGTTTTCTATACCTATTTCTCTGCTGTAATTTCTTAAATCCCTTAGCATAAGTTCTACACGGATCTTCGCACCAGGCGGTTCATTGTTTTTAATTACTTCAGATAATTCTTGCCAAGTTATTTTACAACGTCTGAAATTATGACAAATTACACCACGATTGGCAATGTGCTCAGATTAAATACTTACTTAGCCTTTCTTTTGATTTCTGATGGACGTTTTCTTTTTAAATCAGTCTGATCCGCATCATGAGATGGATTTTCCGACACTTCACCAAAGGCACGAACAAACACAGATAATCTCGGCAAAGCCATTTTACTTTAACTGTTATCACGCCCGGTTCTCGATGTTTATAATCGGCCAACATGCGAGTGCATGCCGAGTCGACACTTTAGCGTACGTTCCTGCCCTCTTTCGATTAATTTTAAAAGTAGGGGCGAAAAAAAAAAACATTTCAAAATAAATTCAATTAACTTGAGAATAAATAAGAAAACAAATAAAGTTTCTATTTTAACGTTTTTAAAGAATTTTTTGCAGTGTTTAGGAGTTCATTTACAATATTTTTAAGCTCGGTTTAAATACCCACGGGATTATGACGTCACGTAATGGCTGACTTGAGAAATTTATCGCAGAATAATCGTAGTTTCTCTCGTTTTCATTGACAAACTAACAGTTTTATTTTTAAGTTTGAAGCAAACAATTCTAGGTATAATTTTTTCTCTTTATCATGTCTACTTCTAATATGGAAAGTATCCTTTTGTTGTCAATCTTTGCCCTAAGTTTTATTTGTTGACGATCGAAACCCTTGACTTTTAATATAACATTTATTTAATCTGAAATTCGCGGCTAAGGATTTGGAACGAAACGCGAAGAAATGCGAAAAAGAAGAAAAGGTAGAAAAGAATAAACTGAAGAAAGCCATTCAAAAAAATAATGTAGAAGGAGCTCGAATTCACGCTGAAAATGCTATACGTCAAAAAAATCAAGCTCTGAATTACTTGCGCATGAGCTCAAGAGTTGACGCGGTTGCCAGTCGCGTACAAACTGCCGTTACAACCAAAAAAGTAATTATAACGAATCCATTAAAATTGAAAAATAATTAATGCCCGACTTATCAGGTAACACAAAGCATGGCGGGTGTTGTGAAAGCTATGGATGCAACTATGAAGTCAATGAATTTGGAAAAAGTAAAATATAATGGAAGTTTTCTGCTTATAAACCAATAATAAATCTGATATGCGTATTTTAGATATCCGCTTTGATGGATAAATTCGAGCACCAATTCGAAGATTTAGACGTCCAATCTTCGTATATGGAAACTACTATGAGTCAGACTACAACAACTTCAGTACCTCAAAACGAGGTCGACACACTTATGTTGAAAGTAGCCGACGAAGCTGGGTAAAATAAATTATTTTAAACTAATTTTTAAGCTTATTAAACGTTTATCTGGTGTTTTAGAATTGAACTTAACATGCAGTTACCACAAGGGCAAGAGGGTTCTATCGGCGTGTCGACACAGGTTTCTCAAGAACAGGTAATGAATTACAAACAATTTATTAATGACTCGACTTTAATTTTCTTTCTTCTTAATTAGGATGAATTAACTCAAAGATTAGCTCGTCTTCGACAGATGTGAAGTGAAAGTGTATTATTTATACTTAAAGAACTTTATTGAAAAACCAATTTCTAAATTTTGTAAGTCAAATCAAGATAATCAATATTTTGTGTGGCAAACAAAGTTTAAACTAAAATATGAAAAAGTCAATAATGTTTTTAATTTATTTGCCATGTTTAATAAGATTAGTGATTTATAAATATTTCATAAATATTAAATCATGTTTTATCATAGTAAAAATGTATACAAATATATCGTAAACCTTTGCTATCATTCAATAAACAAACAAAAATAGCTTTCTCGACTCATGCTACTTCAATGCACATAGCGATTCCCTGACCCCCACCGATGCATAACGCAGCTACACCCTTTTTGCCTCCCGTGCGTTGTAACGCATAAATTAACGTTACTAACACCCTGGCACCTGACGCTCCTAACGGATGGCCTAACGCTATTGCACCACCATTTATGTTTACCTAAAATTAAAATTTAGAGATCGGTCAATTCGTTTATAAAAATTGCAAATTGATTCGTACCTTATTAGAATCGATAGAAAGTTCTTGTAATACGGCTATAGATTGAGCAGCAAATGCTTCGTTCAGCTCATAAAGATCGACTTCGTCAATAGACCATTTCGCTTTTTTCAACTAGCGAGATAATTAATAAAATATTAATATACCATCAATTTTAAACAGTTATGTAATGTAACCGCTGCTTGGATCGCAGTAACTGGTCCCATTCCCATTATATTTGGCAATACACCGACTTGAGCCCAAGATACTATTCTACAAAGTTTTTGCACGTTCGCATCTCGCCTCAATTTATCTTCACTCGCTAGAACCACAGCCGCAGCGCCGTCGTTGATGCCCGACGCGTTGCCAGGAGTTACGGTGCCTTCCCCGGTCAAAATAAAACAAGGCTTCAACCGCCCTAAAGATTCGAGTGTGCAACCAGAACGAGGATATTCATCTTTCGAAATTTCACTATTCCCTAAACGTTATAGCGTTATAAACATTTAATAATAATAATAATAAATGATTATTATTATTTTACAAGCTGGAATGGTTTAGAGTATTACCCTTTTTCCCCGGTATCGTAACAGGAACTATTTCTCGGTTAAAATATCCAGAATTGATAGCAACTTCGGTTTTCTGTTGAGATTTATACGCGAATATGTCCTGAGCTTCTCGCGAGACATTATATATTTTCACAATGTTTTCGGCTGTTAATTCATAATATCTTAAAATTGGTTATCGAATTAGAAACAAATTTACCAGTCACGCCCATGTGGCAATCTATAAAGGCATCTTGTAACCCATCTTTAATCAAGGTGTCGACCGCCACCACGTTTCCCATTTTGGTTCCAGCGCGCATACAAGTTGCGTGCGGCGTCTAGAATAATAGTTATTTTAAGTAAAACTCCCATTTAAAAACACACATTCAAACACATGAATTTACTTGACTCATACTTTCCTGACCGCCAGCAATTATTAAATCCGCATCCCCGCATTTTATCGACTGAACTCCAAGGGCTATCGCTTTTAAACCCGATCCGCACAACATGTTGACGCCCCACGCGGGTACATCGTGAGGTATTCCCGCCTTCAAACTCGCTTGCCTGGCTGGATTTTGTCCTTGCCCTAAATAACCAAATTCTGAATTAACATCCGATCCGATGGAATATTCTAATTTAGTACTAACCAGCAGTGTATACTTGACCCACGATCACTTCCGATACGTCACTCGTGTTGATCAATGCTCGCTTAACGACATCTTCGATCACCGTCGATCCCAATTCCGCAGCCGACAATCCCGATAGACAACCATTAAACGATCCTTTATCGATAATTTAGCATTTTAACTAAACTAAAATTTACGTTTTACATTCAAATGTGTGTTACCTATGGGCGTCCGAGAAGCGGCGACGATGTAAACAGATTGGTTCATTCCGACAAGTTTTCTAGTCTCCTTTCCCTTTCATCTACCATTAGAAAATGAATGTAATGGATAATCAATCATTAAGACCCGTTAATAATAAATCTGGCGAGTTATGCCAGATGATGCGATGAGCAGATAGCAAATTTAAGATCAAATGGCATTCCATTCAGCGACATCTGGCGAAGACAATTAAAAGTTACGGTATATCACCGAACAAATAAAACAGTTTGAAAAAAATATAAAAGTTTGGTTTTTATTTTTAGTTTGATAAATATACTTTATTTTTAACAGCTTCATTGTAAATAACTTTTTTATTCATAGTTTTATGAGGTTGCTTTTGCAACTGTCGATGGAAAAATGCGAGTTATTGCAACATCTAACGATGAAAGTGCAGTTATAATAAGACAGAGCAGACGTGTTTAGATTGTAACGATTCCTATAAATAATTGCCGAGATGATTTTTAATGTTTGTTAAAATAGATGCAAAGTATTAATTTACGTGATAAGAAGTTAATTATGCTCGAATTAAACACAAAAAGTAGAACGCCGACTGATATAACAAAATTCAAGTTTAATTTCAGTTAAGTAATAGTGCCAAGGCGGGAGATCCACACTAATGTACATGCTTGAAATAACAGTGCTTTGAACCAACTTAAACCGCCAGTTTTTTTTTTAAGTACATAGTACACAAGTTAGAAATATTTTTACGTTTACAAGCACAGCACACTGGCTTCACCAACAGAAAATTCCACATTGCTGATCTTACAACAAATCTCATTTAACAAGTTAGAAATAATTTCCCGCCATCTTGGACATAAATTGTCATAAAGTCAGCAATTTGAGCATTTAAGCAAGTGTTTGAACAAGTGAATATTTTTGGCACTAGTATTTCCTTTTTATAGAAAAAAAAAAAACAGATCTCTAGCACTGCACATGAGCCGAATGCTGTATTATTACAAAACGAAACATTGCAGGATAACAACGAAAAAGTTAAATTCCCAAGTATAAAATAAGTTAGTATTTATAATGGTAAAAAAGAAAAAAGCTGAGCCTAAATCCAAACAAAGTCTATTACTATAAATCTAAAAAAAATTAAAAAAAAATAATAAAAAAACGCGCTTTTGTTTTTATTGCTTAAAATTGGTCGAATTTATATTTATATTATAACCAATTAAATTTCGAACTCGCTAGTAATGTTCCCAGATCTACTCGTTGCTGAACAGAGATTCATTCGTTAAATAAAATTTCGAAAAAAGTAATCTCGTATATTTCTGTGCCGCCACATTTTTTTTTTTAAAACTAAATTCCGTTGTACATAAAATATATATAAGAAAAATATTTCAATCACTAACAAAACTTAATGTGATAGATAGAGTAAACTCGTTTGTTTCATCTGAGATTCAAAAAACTAATACAAAGTCTAGTGGCACGCGCAGGGCAAACTTGTGACCATTTTCTAATGCAGCTGCCTCGTTTTTAAGAATCAAATCCTCGTATTGCATATCGAAATTAAATTTAAAATTAAATAAAAAACAAAAAAAAACCAGCATCTCGCTGCGGAAAATTAAAAAAAGAAACATTTCACTCGACCGTAATTAACTCCATATAAAAAAAAAAAAAAAAAAAAAAAAAAAAAAAAAAAAAAAAATAAATAATAATAATAATAATTACGGATATGAGATAAAAAAATTGAAGCTGCTTTGTTGTCCCCTCGGCTAATTTGTTCGGTATGTGTTTCTTTTTTTTTGAGTTAAGTATTTGTAACCGTTAAGTATTGAACTCGAACCGTTGTTAAATTTTTAGTTTGTTTGGTATTGGAAGTCAGTCCACAATCGAGTTTTTCGGTACGAACCGGAATTTGATTGATAGATGTTGAAGTTGACACGTTGTGGTTGGTTAATTGGTCTGGTCGTTGTCTGGTGCACAAAATGACGAAGGTGGGCGTGTACAGCGTGCAGTTCAGTCGGTTAAGGTGAGAAGTTAGTCGGGGAGTTTTGGTTTCGAGTGTTTTCAGCCGCAACTTGCTACTGTGTTACACGAATACATAGACGAAGAAAAGAAAAAGAAATGAAAAGATGGTTAGTCTCTGACTCGAATGAACGGGAGAAAAGATTAATACAATTGATTAATCCATTAAAAATAAAAATAAAAACAAATATAAGACAAATTGACTCACTCGAGGGAGCTCTTGGGATCAAATTTCGATTAAATTAAATAAATAAATGAATAAATAATTAATAATTAATTATTATAAAGAGCTGCTCCCAGGTTAGTTTTAAGGCCAATAGCACCTCACTACAATAGCTATCATGTGCAGGATACCACCACTCTTACAAGCTATTAATTTCGAACGACGAAATAACACGAATAAATAAAAGAAAAATTTCCTGCCTTGCATATTTATATTTATGTACAATACAATTTCAATTTCTTTTTTTCTTTTTAAATTTCTCAGTCACATTTTAACAAATACACAAATATATATTTATATGTATATAATATAGGCCTCCAATTGAGCAACATTTACTTTTTTTTTACTTTTTTTTTTACTTGCTTTAAAAAATAGATATATTTAACAAACTTGAGCAAAACATACACTGCCTCAACACTTAAATTCAAATTAACTTGCAAAATGTATAAACACGAGCAACCAATCTTTACAAAAATACAGAGTTTCCTTTATCTCCTCTCTAAGATAACATTCTTGTAAAGACTGGGCCGTAAATAAATAAATGTTACAAAATATATTATATAAAAATGGAGAAAAATACTGTTCCGCGTTAAAGACAATTCATTATCTTTCGACGCGTTAAAAATGTCTTTCAAAAATTATTAACGCAAATAGCACCAAAAAAAAAATAAACAAAAAAAAAAGGCCACAGATCACGATGGGAGGAAATGAGGACTAAATCGATCCATGGCTACTCGCTTAATTAGGAAAATGTTCAGATTGGTTATCCACATAACGCAAGTTTTTTTTTGTTTGGTTTTTTTGCTTTGCATTCTGATCATTTTCCTATTAAACGAGGAATAGTCACAAATTTGGCTCGGAAGCCAAACACATATTTCGATAGAATAGAAACAAACTAACCTGATAGGACAGTTATGACAAAGAACCAGCTCGTTGATAGGGG
The DNA here is from genome assembly GCA_000239455.1 of Strigamia maritima. Classification (NCBI taxonomy): domain Eukaryota; kingdom Metazoa; phylum Arthropoda; class Chilopoda; order Geophilomorpha; family Linotaeniidae; genus Strigamia; species Strigamia maritima. The sequence continues at coordinate 326,404 of JH431584.1, read as the reverse complement.
TGTTCTCTCAACCCCAAGTGTCGACGTTGCTTAGCTACTGCACCTACACACATTGGATCAGTCATTAGTCAACACATTTTCACACACGTTAAACGACTCAAGACAACAAAATCGACAGAAAAAAAGAAAAAAAGCTCTGCATGGAGCAGAAAGAGAAATGCCCACGATTACCTTTACAGCACTTTTAGTGATTTTAACTTACACAACGCAGATTGACTATTTTTAAAATGGAATGTTTTGTCAACATCAAAAAGGATATAAATCTGTGGTAATCCTTAAGCTGGCTCACAGACACAACTCCGATTACTAGAAGCATTAGAGATGTGACTAATCTAAATGTTGTGCTGTTTACCACCGCTTCAAGATCGCTTTCGATCGTTAAAATTTTAACATTTCCAACAGTACCAAAAATGGCAACCAGATAAATAACTTAAACTGTTCAACCCCCCTTTACCCACGTTCTATTTGTGCTCAGCACCTCAAAACTATCATCTTTGCCCTCATCTAGTTTTGGTTCGGCATTTTATGCAAAAAAAAAATTGTTAAGAAATGAAGAGAAAAAAAATCGGCATTTCCAGAATGGCCAGCATCCTCTAATGCTTCTACGCAATATTATATTCCTGCCAAATCCACAGCTTAAATAACTTTTCAAAAAAAATATATAAAGGTTATATGTAAAAATAATAATAATAGTAATAATGAAAAAATATAGAAATATCAAAACTATCACAAATGGAATAATAATAGAAACAATCTTTAAGTCAATCAACAAGTGGCGTAAATCTCCGCTGGGAAGGGAGATGCCTCAGAATTTTATCTGGTGAACAACCCACCGGCTGATGTGTGATCTGAGTACTCGGCAAGTAAAGCGGGAGAAGCCAATGCCGCAGCGTACTGATGATAATCGTACGGCGAATACAGTAATCCAGCGTCGGTCGGTGTGATGAGAGGTGGTGGTCCACCGCCATTCATAAGCGTCGTCCCGGGAATTCGCGGAGATAAGATAAGAGGAGCACCCAAAGGTGCGTTCTGTGTCCGCATCGGACTCGCTAGACTCATTGTTGGAGTCAGAATTCTGGGAGCTTCTAGAAAAAATAAACGTGTTACTATTTAGTAAAATAATTAACTTTCGGAAAGTTAATCAAAAAAAGTTAATTTAAATGTCAAATTTCATTCTAATTTATATAAAATCGGCACTTTTCCCCATCAACCAAACTAACCAAAGCACCCCAAGAGCTGGCCTAAACTATTCACATCCCCAACGAGGTTATTTCTATTTAGAAATACCAAAATTACAGTTGAATTCGGCACTAATGCAAATTTCAACGCGCTTTTCTTTAACTTAAGTCTCGACGTTAAAGTTTTCCATCTTACTCCAGCTAATTTATCAAACTGTAATGAAATTTTACACATATTCCTCAAATAGACCTTTTGCGAAAAAGTTTTCGGCCATCCAGTGCACTAAAAAAAAAAAAAAAAAAAAAAAATAATGGCGGCCTGAACAGCTAACGGAAACACCTCATCTCAAATAAAAGCAACTTACGGGCAGTGTTCTTGGTACTGCTGTCGCGGTAAGTTCCATTAATAATGGCTAATTCCATTAGCTGCCTCTTTTTTAATTCGTCTTCCCCGTCGACCTAAAAATAAAATATAAATATTTTTTAAAAAAAACAATAAACCAATTTGAAAATTTAGAAATAATTTTCGATACTCACTGCTGGCACCAATAACCTCTTGACTTCTTCAATGGCACGCTGTAACTTAACTGCTGCGCGGTTAGGAGCATCTTCCACCGTTATTAACACATGCAATTCGTCGTTCAAATGCTCCCAATTCGCTTTACCCCTGTTTTGTTCCTCCTAAATCAAAAAATAATAAATAAGTCACAAAAATAATTAAAAATAAATTTTAAAAAATTTTAAAAAACATTTATCTTTACCGATCGCGAAACAGAAACACGATACTTACACTTTATTCATTCTCCATCCTTTTAAGAAAGCGTGTTAAAAAAACATTACGAATCAATTAAAAGGGTTCATTTATTTATTGTTAGAATTTTAGTTATTAGTAACAAATTTTTAACTAAAAAAAAAAACACTAAATCGTTTTAAAATCGTACCTTCTTTTTGTCCCGCATCGAACCCCTTCCTCGAACCATTATTTTGCACCCGGTCTCTTGTTCGAGCTGCTTCGCAGTCATTCCTCGAGGTCCCAAGATGCGCCCGACGAAATTAAACTTAAGAAATTAAAAATTTTCAAAATTTAAAACCTCAAATCACAAAATTGACGAGCTAGGGTAGTATTTTTGGTATCTGCCCTTAACTTAATACTTACATCAGGATGTTCCTTAACGGGCACATACACCTTCTCAGATTGCGTCATGACTTGGCCTTGGGGCTCGGGAAGATCGAGAGGTTCCTTTTTAACGCCATTGATCTGGAAGAGATTGCTTCTCACTTTGCTGATTTCTGGAAAAGTCAAACAACCATCCATTATAGTTATTTATATAAATATAAACTACTGAGATTGCAAAAATGAAATGAATTTATTCAAATTAGATTTTTTTCCCCCTTCGTGCGATAAATTTAAAAGCAGAAGAAAAAAAATGCAAATTCCTTAAATTCAGTTGTAGGCGTATTGGGCGGGTCTTGATTTTTTTCTTTCGAACACAAAATCTTAAGTTTTCGCCATAAATATTAGTTTCTCGCGTTTGTAACTCAAGGTGAAACTGATCTCGATGTCCAAGATCAATGTTTATCTCTCGCGGAAAGATTCAAGCAAAATTCACAACGTTTTCGGTAATTTGATTCTCCATTGCCAAGAAACTCGCTTCTATTTATAAGTTTAAGCCGAAAAGAAATAAGTTACAACTGCCTAGGTGAAGGTCTTAAAAAGGCTCTCCTCAATTTTGAACTTTTTTTTCAAACTTCATTTTGACAGTAGCTCTCAGACCGGCTCGTAATTTAATACATCGATAACAACAAAAAAATACATATCGGTCAAAAGTAATGAGAAATGTAATCTTTCATTTTTTGGTTTAATAAAATTTAGGCTTAAAAAATTTACCGCACAAAAAAGTTTAAAATGGAGGTCATTTTGAGGCCGGATTAGCCTAAGAGACGACGGAAATCCGAAAACATTTCAGACGAATCAAACAGCGTGCATAATTTAACTCGATTAAGATAATTAACATTGTACCGTGCAGTTATATTACATTTTTTTCTCTTTCCTATGAGCAAAAATGGGATAAATTTCAAACGACTTACCCTCGTCGAGGAGTCTTTCTAGATGAAGGAAAAGATTAGGAAAAGCAAGTAAGTTTTTCTTATCCTTGAGCAACTGAGCCAAATAGTCAGCAGTATTCTGCGCGTTATTGTTCGCGTTTTCGCCCATTTTAAATTATTATTTCTTAAGTTATTGCTAGTTGTGGTTAACTTGTTGCTGCGTTGTCGTCGTCGTGCTGGGCTACTCACTCGTCAATACACACGACACGACCAACTCATCGATGTGACGGTAACATTAACTGCGCATGCGCCACCCTACTAATGGACCGAGTTATTTTTTTAAGTTGGGGGGTTGGTTACATTTAAAAAATTTCTTTAGTGTAATTATCTCCGAGCCAACCTCGAGCTTTGTGTAAATGTATTTTTTTTTCTTTTTTGCTTCTTCGATTAGCTAGCCTAAATAAAAAGAGGGAGTAGGCGAGTAAAAAAGGAAGACAATTTATTTTCGAAGGCACTTTTAAATGTTTCTCGCCTTTTTTGTTCAAGGCAATGCACACCTGTCATCATTTTTTCTCAATTAACGCAAATTTAAAGTCAAAAATTATCGCGTAAAATATGAAAGCTCTTTCGTAACGAGACAAATTGAATAATCCAAACAATTCTTCCTAGTTTCTTAATTTTTACGGCTATTTTGATAAAAACAAAAACATGAGGTGCATGCTGTCGTGGTATCGCGATGGTTTCTGGGTAAAAATAACCAAGGTCATCAATCGCTTACCCAAGCATTTTTTTTTTAGTTAAGAACTAAAGAAGCGATTCAAAGTCGAAATAAAGTTCACTTTTAATGGTTTTCACCGTCTTTTTTTAATTCCAAATATAACATAATTACGAACAAAACAATTGTACAAAAATGTCTAGGTAAAGTTTGTAATAAGTTACTGAAAATGTTAAGTAGCGTCTAAAAAGTTGTTTATAAAAGATGCAGACTGCTCTAACGACAAAAACGAGGCCTTGGATGCGAATGAAATCGTATAAAACGCGAGATTTCCTCTAAGACCTAATTAGGGTTGAAACTTGTACCGCGAGCCTATGAAATATTCAATAGTACCGTCATAAGGAAACGGAATTTAATTTTGACTATTACTAAGCATTTCATTAGATTTATTTTTTTGTTTATTTCCATTTTTTTCGTTAAATTCTTATAGCGACGCGGCAGAACGTATCCAAGTATTTTCTTCGAGCCCAAACAAACCAATTAACCTGACTACAACAAATGACCGCGACCTCGGCCATCCGTTGTGTGGGTCAGGCGTACATCTGCCTAAAGGGCAAATTCTTTCATTCATTCCGGGGCCTCTTACTTTGCATCTATTAACTCGACAATGAGCGGTTTTCCGTTGGCTTTAAACTACGATACGAATGATACCTGCTCAACTCGTTTGGTCGCAGGTTCTACCCTCTTTTGGACAGATTATGCTTAAAAGTCCACCCACATTTTGGAGACTCGAACAGAGTTATGACGGTAACGCGACGTGAATAACAAAAGGCTAAAGTGGCTGGCCTTGCTCGAACTACATTCCATCGCGCGAAAGGTTACGCATACAACTTCGCTCAAATGCAACTATTTCGTGTCCCTTCCGCGCGATGGAATGCATTCAAAAAGACAAATTAAAAATATTACGTAAACAAATATCCAACTGTTTGTTCAAAATTAACAGAAATCAAACCGATCGTGTTCAGTTTAACGCGCGCTTATAAATATCGCGCTTTCTAACATTTTAATTAAATTAAAAAAAGTATTAAAATAAAATTAAAATTTAGTGATGAATCAAGTTTCGAATTGTTGTCGAGGAAGAGCGTATGGACACCCTAGAAACTGGTCAGCGATACGACCAGCTTCTCTAACGCCACTGATCAGAGCTCCATGTACGGTGGCGGGATAATTACGAATTGTGTGCTCGCCCGCGAAAAAAAGGCGAGGCATTGTATTTCCGTTGGTGATTTGCTGCGGGGTCGGGCCGCTCGTTCCCGTTGCCACAGTCGAAGCGGGTGTTACGGGTGTCGCTAACAGATCGTAGTCATTACCTACACAAATTTCAAAAGTTCTAAAAGTGTTTTTATTTAAAAATTGAATTTTTCTCGCCTGATGATCCCGTAGCTACGAAAGAATACGATCCTCGAGACCACGGGTCAGCTCGCCATCTCGTTACAACCGTTTCTTTAGGCTAAATTAAAAAAATTAAGTTAGTTGGAAGTATTCAACGCGCAATACTCGTAAAACGCTTACTTGAGGAACATTATTCGTGCCAAAAACTCCTTTTAGTACCGCGATGCAACGACCTACAATTACGTCGTCGCTTACATTTTCCATAATAGCAGCGGCTTCACCAGCAACAAGAGCGAGAAGAACGGGTGCTCGATATAAATTCCAAAACAAGAAAAGTTCTCCTCGACTCGCGGTTGTGCTTCCGACATGGCCGAATAAATTGGCATTTGGGTCCCAAAACATGCGATCGAAGCACAAAACAACCTACCCGAAACAATAAACGAGTAAATTAATTTGAAAGTACTACCGTTATTGAAAAATATTTACTTTGTTTAAATTTCCAAATCCGAGTCTCTGAATGGCCGCCGTTTTCCATTCTGGCAACGGTGGCTGAAACTGGACAGTATTGGGAACATTTTGATTCCCAGACGCGGCTTGTTTCAAAACTCCGAGCGGCAGTGTGCAAAGGACAGCGTCTCCTTTATGAATTACAGCATTCGTATTCGTTCGTGAATTGGTCGCAAGTATTTCAACTCCAGAAGTTCCATATTTGATTTGCCGGACGGCAGTGTTCAGTTTGATATCCAATCCCTCAGCCAAGGCAACAGGCACACACGAGTAGCCATTTCGTACTAATAAACATTAATAAATTAAAAGCTAGTCAAATCTGAAATTGTCAATTAGATCTAACCAGTTAAATGGCTTCCCGTGAACTCAAAGTCATCATCTTGGTCCCAGTGCTTGAGTGACAAATTGGTTAATGGAGTTGCATTGGCAAATTCCAGATTAGCAAAATGCCAATCTAAAATTTGCCGATCGCGAGACGATAAATACACATCACTGTATAATAAAAAATATAAACAAACACTAATTTAAAAAAATTAAATTATCGTCGTTACCTCGGTGGAGAAGCTTCTAATTCCTGAAGTTTGTCCTCTATTTCTTTTTGTTGTTCAGCGAGTTGGTCGAATTCCTATTAAAATGATCAAGATATTAATAAAAAGTAATTAAGTATTTAAATAAGTAATTAAGGTCTTGCTAAAATAAACTTACTTTACACGCCACGGTGAGATCGCGATATTTGTTACGTAAAAGGAATTCCAACGTTATATCCCGAGGTTGCTTTGTGTCATTTAATTCGGCGTGTTGTTTGTGTAACTCTTCCAAACGTTCTTTCACGCTGAGCATCTAAGAAAAAATAAACAAAACTTAATATTCCCACAATAATTTTTTTTTATTACAAAAATAGAACCTTGTTTTGATTGGCTTTCAACTTTTCTTGTAATTCTAAAATTGCCTTCCAATGTTGAATTTGTTTTTCTTTCACGTGTTTTTCTTGCAATCTAAAATGCAAATAAATTTATTCTCATGTTAAATTCAATAAAATCTTAAAACACTCACTTAATAACCCATTCCAAAGCTTGCCCCAATGATACGTGTTTGTTGTTAACGAAATTAAAATCTAATTGATGCGATAAATACGACGTAGCCTCGAGAAGTCTATTGAATTCCCTTTCTACCATCTCATCTTTGTCCTTAGGTACCTAAGAAGCGCGCACTTACAGTTAGTACAATACTAAAACA